>APFE031339180.1:171479-188908 GCA_000404065.3 Pinus taeda | reverse complement strand
TTCAAAACCAGGGAAGGAGCACTAGGCAACAATGAAGTGGGTTTTCAGGTATTTGGGTGGCACTAGTGATTATGGTTTGTACTACCAAGGAAGACCAGGACTGGATAGAGTGTTGGATATTCATGGATTTGTTAATGCAGACTAGGCTGGAGATCTAGATCAGAGAAGATCTACAAGTGGGTATGTGTTTAACCTATTTGGAGGTGCAGTAAGAAGGATGAGCAAGAAACAATCTGTAGTGGCACTATCAACTGTAGAGGTAGAATACATGGTAGCCACTCATGCAAACAAGGAAGCAGTATGATTGCAGAGATTGTGTTCAAGTATGGGGTTAGTATAGGGAGCTATAAGGATAGATGTGACAGCCAAAGTGAAAATTTCTTGGCAAAGAACCCTACATATCATTCAAAGACAAAACACATTGAAGTTTAGTATCACTTTTTGAGGGATATGATAGAAGAAAAAAAGGTGTTGCTGGTAAAGGTAGACACTTTGAAGAATACTACAAATGCATTGACAAAATCTGTGAGCTCTAAGAAGTTCTCTTGGTGTAAAGAAAAAATGGGCATTGCAGGGCTGGATAAATGACTAAGCTCTCTTGTGTCTCCCTATGGAAAAAAAAAAAACAAGTGGGAGGATGTTGAGTTTTGTTATATTCTTTCCATGACTAGCCCATGTAGTTAACCAAAGGGGTTAGAGGGGGGATGAAGCCCCCCCTCATTTTTCCAACCTCATAGAGAAGGGAGTTACAGGGGGTTTTGCATGCTTTTTGCACATGGTTTTGGACGTGATAGTTTTCAGTACATGGTTTTGGACGTGATGGTTTTCGGTCCATGGTATTGGATGCTTTGGCATGTATAAATATGTATGTAAGGAACACAATGCAAAATCATGATGGTAGTCCCAATTTTGGGATCCAAGGGAAAATCTCTTTGTATATGTGTTTTATGTGTTATGAGCTCATATTGTTTACTTTTTGTTTTTTGGAATTCATATGCAGGTAATTTCTGTATGGTGTTAAAACCTACACACCCGACTAGAAAAAAGAATCGAGGGAGCACACTGTGTAAAGGAGAATGCAAAGCACTAACTGACGTCAAAGTAATTGTGGGGTACCCATGGACTAGGCTGGAAGGTGTAGGGAAGCCTCGTGTGGGTGGAGTAACCACCTAACTATCCATAGAAAGCACAGTCTCAGTGCTCCAAGTAATTAGAAGAGAGCACGAGACTGTAAAAGAGTCTATATGGAAGCAGCATGATAGGAGGACTATGCACAGGGTCAGTCGGTCCCAAAGGTCACGCCCACATATGAGGGGCCACGTTGTCACATAGGTATACTGAGAAGTGACCATTGGGGTCACTATTCATGATAAGATATCCCATTTAAGAGAACAATGAGCGGGCGGTGGGTAATTAATACATGGATTGAGAACTAGATTTTAAAAGATCTGCCGCCAATATGGCATTAATGAGCTAAAGGAGGGGGAAGGTCGAATTTGAATTTCGGGAGGCCTATAAATCCTAGATGGTCATCCACCAAACAACCCTTGGCAATTTGAGAATTCATTTATTGCGTATGGAATTGATGGCTTTAGAGGATTTGATAGCAAGTTTAGTGTTTGAAGCATTGCCAAAAGAGACGCAGGACCTTCCAAGCAGAGTGATGTCGACAGCCGAGGAAGCCACACTGAGCCCTATGTCACCGGTGGGGGATGCACCGAAAATTCCAAAATCACCTCGAATGCTGAAGCCTAAAAAGGAACCACATGGAGCAGGACCAATCCATATGTCTCCGCTAAACCCATGGTTTGGTAAGTTGTCTATGGAAGAGAAGGGAAAAATGGTTAATATTGAGAACAATGATGAGGAGGAGGATTTCTAGGCATTTGTAGAAGAGATTGAACCAGAGGTAGAAATGGAGGAAGACATCCAGCCAGTACACACCACAACAAAGCTGCCCAAGTATGTCCCTCCATAGAAAGGGAGGGTAAAAGTACCTAAAGATTTGGATGCCATTAAAAGCACACTCGAAACCCCATTCCTCCTTGATGGAATTATGTTCGAAGGTTCGACTATGGTTCATGTACCCATGATGAAGTTTGAAGACTGGGACCTCACGGATAGTGAAAATTTCCCTCATTTGGAAACTAGCCAACTGACGAAACAAAGCAAGGAGGGGACAATTACAAAACTATAGCCACGAAAATGGCTGCACAGGGTGGAGGAGGCTAGGCTACTCCACCTCTTATCGATTCCATACTTTCATAAAGCACCAATCATGATATTTGTCATCATACAACTGCTTTTCCTGGTGCACGATGGGTACTTGTGGCTGGAGGAGCCCATTCCCATCATGGCAAAGCTTATTCATAGGATTTCTCAGCTTCCCTGTATAGGAAGGGACCCTGTAGAAATCATTGGCACAAGTGGGGACTTGGTGATTTTAGAGGCCATGAAAAAGAAATATAAATTGGAGGTTACATTGTCACAAGCATTCAAGACAAAGGGGTCCAACTCACTACCCAGTTGTTGACAAGAAAATTGATGAGAAAATGCTATGGTAGCAAGGTACCAACAATGGTCATCATGCTGGCAGAGCAATTCACAGAAGGGGTAGGGTTCAATTGAGCGCAATTCCTCTGCGAGGAGTTCCTGACGAACTGCAGGAAGTCCCAAGAGTAGGGTAAGACCTTCCACTATGCGTGGTTGCTCTTCTCCATCCTGTTGGTTGCAGGAGAATTACTTGAGGATAGTTAGTCTCCTCCCCTTGACCAAGACTAGGAAGAGGCAGCATAATACGTGTCGCTATGGGCAACGAAGGATGCCACGCAAATTTGTGAAACCAAAATCTTTTGGGTATTGATGGAGGGGAGAGTATGAATGTGGATCAACAAATGGTTGTGCCTATCCCCTGTTAGTGTCGGTATCTTCATCCCTTTCTCTGTGATCAAATTGTCTTGTTGCATTTCATGTTATGTTTGATCAACTACATTCCATTAGAGTCATGGATCATCTGAAGGTAGTGGCTTCTTATACATTTTCCCTCATGTTCTTTAGCTATAGGCCCATTTTCATTCATCTAGATCATCTGCAGTCAATTTTTGTGTTTAAATTTGAAAAATTCATTTTTAGGGTTTTAGGTCTCATTAGGTCTAGGGTTTCATCAATAAATTCTTGTAAATGCTCAATAAAGGTCATCAAGTGCATGGGGAGGTCAAATAAAGTCTCAGCAACAATATTTTCCATAATCACATGCTCAGTGATTGATTTTTCCTCAAAACCTTGTTTTAAGGAAAAACAAAGTTTTTTATGTTTTTATGTACAAATTTGATGTAATTTCTTTTTTTCCATATGTAATAACTTCAGAGGCAGCCTTAGTCACCTTGTGAAGCTTCTGCAACTACATCACCTACAAAGCAAACAAAAAGTCAAAGCATTCAATTCATCAAAGGCAAAAATAAAGCAAACTACCCAAAAATAGAGTTTTAAAAGCAAGTCAAAGGCAAACATTAGAAGAATTGGTTTTGTAAATCAAAAATCAAAAATATATGTATATAAACCATTTTTCATGTTTAAAGAGTTCATTTGTATCCAAAGGAGAAAGGAGGAGTAATAGAAAAGTCAAAAATCACAAAGGAGGAAAAAATTGCAGCAACTTTAGTATTCTCAGTGGCACGGCACACTAGGTTTGGAGTGTGGTGCATTGAAAGAGTGCGGCGCATTGGGTAGTGATCTGCAGTGTAAGTTTTAAATGGGCACGATGCATTGAGAGGGCGTGGCGCACTGGGTTTGTGGCGTGGCACGTAGGGCCACAACGCCGATTTTATTCACAACCTCCTCCAAAATTGAAAAATTGCAAAATTGCTAAATCCTCACCTTGTCCAAGTATGTTAACATTCCTCCATGACCAATGAATGAGTTGATCTTGGTGCTTATGGTGATTTAATGGGAAAAAATTGAAACCCTACCTCCTTGCATTTCTTGTCAAAAACAATTGCATAGGGTTTATAAATTGTATTTCTTGCTGCTAATTCCACTCCTAGCCATTTCTCACTCCCTCACTCCTCCATTCCCTCATTCATTTTCTCCCTCTCTTTACATTCTCATCTACCCACTCCCTAATCCTCATATCCCTAAACTACTAATCCTAAATCCCTAATCCCACTATCTCGAACCCTAGTTAAATATTCCCAAACATTAATTGTTGTCCCAAAGCCTAAATATTATTCCCTAAACCCTTCTATTCCCCAAAAGCTTGTCAGCAACATTCCCAAACCCCTCATACACATTCCATCCATAGTCCTTCATACATCCATATCTTTGTCAGAAAAAGCCTAAAGACACCATAAAATCTCTTCATACTCATCTAAAAAAACTCAAACATTTGCAAACATGGAGTCATATTCTTCCTATGACAAAGATGAGGAGATAGTTAGTGATTCTTTTAGAGAAATGCATGCATCAAGGAGACCTCACAAGGGTGGTAAACATAACCAAGACGAGCCTACTTCACTTGCCGAACTGCTGGCCTGTCCTCTTACTATCACATGCTTTCAACACCAATCTTGTTATCAGTTCTCTGAGATGGTAGAGAGAGTCAAGTACCACCATGAGCTCGCCAGATTGTTTATGCTCCATCTTCATAATGGCCAAGTCATTTTGGTAGGTGTGACATTCACCTTGACACCTGAGACTATTTCTCAAGCAACTGACATTCCAAATGTTGGTGAGAAGTGGAATAAAAGGTAGCTGATTAACAGAGAGCATTATGAGCCTTACATTAAGGCTGGTTTTAGAGACATGTCAGAAGAGTTTTTCCCTTTAGGTATCTGAAGCACACATATGCTCCCTTGATGAAACTCATAATTAAATATTTCAACTATGAGGGCCGATTTTCTTGCCTGTATGCCTATCACATCAAATTGTTGATGCACTTCACTAGGGTGAGAATGATAAATTTCCCCTATTTTATTTGCTAGAACATTGAGAAGGTGACCACCTTAGTGCACAAGAAGCCTCCTCAGTAGTAGTATAACATCATATATCATTTTGCACTAATCAAAATTGTGGTTTTCCATCAACTTGGTTTATAGAACATCTCATGGAAAGATTTCATTTCACATAATGTATTTACAGGTCCTCAAGTACCCCTAGTAGTTTTTCATGAGACAAGAGGGCCTTCACATTAGCGAGAGATTCATGAGACACAAACCACTTGTGTGCCATTGTTTGTCACCTACCAAAATGGCACTAGAAGGTTGTTTGCAGAAGAAAAACGAGTACTATCTCCACCTAGGTTGGAAGGGGTCTCATTTCCTCCATAAGCAGAGCAGGTACAAGACAAGAGAAAGCAACCATTACATGATGAGGGGCCTTTAGGAGGACAAGAGACAAATCACATTCTTATTCAGGATGATGACAGCGTTTTGGGCTCACAAAGCTCAAAGCTTAAAGAGATCATTCGGGAGTAGCAAGAGGACATTCATGATTTATCTCTCAACCTGGAAAGAGCCAAATCTATAATCAAATATCTAGAGCAAAGAAACAAATAGCTAGAGGATCAGCAAAACATTATGGAGCTACAAAACATATGAGAAAACCAGCAAGCTGCCAAGAGGAGGAAAATCAAGCTGACAACACTTGAACAAGAAATTAATGCTGATCATGAATCTTGGCTTGAGAGGGAAAATATGCATTTGGAAAAGATACTAGAGAAGGCAAATAGAGAGAAAAATATGTTGAGGCACATGGCCTACCACTACTTGGCAAGAAACAAGGTGTGCAAAGCAAGAATCAGGATTTTGAAGGCTAGGTTGAAGAAAGCATCGAGGAGGCAAGAAGAGCAAGGTAAACTCTAGATCTTGGCTGAGGCTTCCTTGGTCCAACACAGCACTTAATGAAGGACACTCAGCCCAAATTTCAAGAAATTTGGGACACTGTTTACAATTTTGAAAATTTTGGCCTAAAAAATAGGTTTCTCTACCTGATATGCCGCACCACTTGGCGTGCGTTTTTTCTAGAGACCTCCTTTTGAGGAAAACTCAGCATTTTTAGATTTTTCATGAAAAAATATGAATTCCCTCACATGGCCAATAAATTTTGATAGGTTTTGAGCTTCCAAAAAGGTTAGAAATGCCTCAAAAATGACCTTTCTGCCCCTTTTTGGAGACACAGGAAGCAGTGTTGGGAGAACTCAATTTTGGAGGATTAAATGGAGGTAAAATTCAGAAATTCTAGTTGTTCTAGAAATTAAATAGGTTGATATTTCCAACAAGCCCACTTAGAGAAAATTTGGTGCATGGGAAGACCTCCAAAAGCAGCTACAAAAAGGTGCTACACATAGGGAAATCAGTGCGGTGCATATGATGAAATTTTCTCATTTTGGTCAAAAAACTTTGTTTTTCGCCTAGTTTCTTCACAGTTTGACTTTTCTCTTTCTAATAGTCAAACTCATGATGTAATTTAATGTTATTTGATGGATTTTGATGTAATTATGCTAAATTTTCAATCATAGAGGTAGATTCATCCATGGAAAGGTAGTTTGCAACTGAATGAATCAGTTCCCTAGTTTTTAGAGGCAAGTTGTTCCGCTGCCTACTTTTTAGTTCTCAGTTTAGACTTTGCTGGAAAAACTTCTAAACTTATGAGATCAACCCCCAAAAGATAGGATGAGTTGTTTATTGCCTATATCTACTTGTTTTTTAGTCATTAGCAGAGGTTGGAATCTTGTGAATGCTTTGAGCATTATTGTACATTCATTTCTGCAGTTTGGCAAAGGAATAGACCACAGTTTGCAGCAATTTATGGGATTCTTGTGGCAACTTGATTTGGTATTGTTTTTCCCTCTGTAATGCAAGTTTACATGTGTTTATGTATGTCATCATCTCTCTCTGTTCATCTTAACTAAATGAAACAAGGATAAAGGTAGAATTCATTTATTTGTAGTGATCTACCTAAGGTTTTGTTTAGTTATTTATGTTTTCAGCTATTTGAAGAGGATCCTTGAGACTTTCATACCATCTTCAACTCCTCACCAGTTTAAAATCTCTCCATATCACTTAATTTGAAGTACCAAACCATTTTCCTACCTCGCTCCATAGAGATCTCTGCAAAACTGAGCCTCATTCCTTGGACCCAAATTTGCCTTTCACATTTGAGCCAACAAAACATCATCAAATTCAATCAAAATATTTTGAACACATACCTAGCCTAAGATCAGTATTCAAATCATTCATCTCAAACCTAATTGATCATATTTTTTTGAGATTGACAAGGAGAGAGCCCTCTCCTGACCTAGTAGGGCTAGCTACCAGGTTAAGCTTGGTTTGATGTTACCCTAGATCCTACCTTTCTCAGCCTGAGGTAGATTTAGGCTCTAACATAGTGGCGACCATACTAGGGATGAGACTGTTTGTTTGTTAGTGTTCTTCATTTTATAAACAACAGATAGAGCCTGAAGTTATTCCAGGTAGCCTTAAAATTGTACATTGCTTTGCGAGTGCATAAGTAGATAAAATCTACTTCAGTCAATCTTCAGTCTAGTCTTATAAATGGAACAACTGACTTCCAAATTTCCCGAGTACATCAGATAATTCTAGACTTTTGGATGATGAGACCAAAATTTGATAGGCTGAACAAGTTGATAATGTCCATTTGATTTCTTGGAAATAATTCAACACACAGGCTTCCAGAAGATACACTAGAGCAAATCCTGATGCTGATCCTCCCCCTGTGTATGAAAATCCCAATCTTATTCTGAGAATCCTTTGCCAAGAAAGTTCTGTGATTCCTGTGTTTAGATCTCATTCATGCCCGATTGTTTTTGAATATCTTGAAGATCTTGAGTTTGACAAAAAATTTGATCAGTCATTGTTTGAGACTAAATATGAAAGTGTTGTTGGTTCTACTGTCCTAAATACAGAGTTTGTCGAAGATCTTGAAACTGAAAAGGGCAATAAATCAATTGATGATTATATATTGAAACTTCAAACTTCCATTGTGGCTACAAACATTGCTGAGTTCTTAGAGTCTGCATCAGCAACCCTTGGGTCATCCGTTATTGCATCAAGTTCAGAAATTCCTACGGAAACTCCTTTTATTCCCACCATTCCCGTGCAACCTTCCATCTCTGATCAGAAATCTACTGTGTTGTCACCTCGATCCACTCCTTCTACCCATCAAACATCAAAAATTTATTCACCTCCATCCACACTTCATACACCTCATACATCAGCTGCTACACCCCCCCGACATCCCCAAGACCAGTCGTAAATCCACCTAGAGCAATGGCTGCCCAATATGCACCCCTTGTGTTGCCTCAAAATTTGGATGCCATGCCTGCTGATTATCAAAGAAAAATTCCATTATTTGATGGCACACACCAAAGCAACATAGCTCAGTAGCATGTGGGTAGGATGGTAGATTTATTTGACCTTCATGAGATTGATGCTAAAAATGTGACTATGAATCTGTTTGTGCAAACTTTTGGAGGTGGAGTGAGGAAGTGGTTTAGAGCTTTGCTAGCTGCAAGTATCACTACATTGGCTAATCTTTAGAGATAATTCTTGGATCACTAGGAAGTAAAGAAAAACCCTCTTCAGATCCTTTCCGAATATGAGAACATCAAGAGGAATGTTGGTGAGACTGTTTAAGATTATTGTATTAGATTCAATTTTATTTACAATGCAATTCTTTCTGATATAAAGCCACCTATGGGGCTGGCTTTGATTAATTTTCCTAATGGTTTCGATCCTAATATGGCTTATCAATTAAGAGAAAGAGGTTTAGCCACTTTGGAAGACATGCAGAAAATTTCAGTCAGTGTTGAGGCAAATTTGCTTGCCAAGAGAGCTAGAAAAAAGGATAAAAAGAAGGTAACGATAAAGGAAGAGGTTTCCACTTCAGGTTGAGTGCTCTGTAAGATTGAGAAGAAGTTTGAAAGATTAACAATTGATAAGCCTGAAGCACAAGTCAAAAATCCAAACTTCCATGGTCAACAACAACCACAATTCAGAATCAAGCAATGAGAGCAATGAGCACAAGACCAAGTAGCACAGCAGTAGGTGAAGACACCCTTACAGCATAATTTTGTACATGGTCCGAAATTAGATGATGAGGAGAACATAATTGGAGATGAGAATCATTTCTTTACACCTAATGATATGCCAATTTTTATCCCTGAAGATGAGGAGTATTTAAAGAGCCCAACTGTACAAAGGGATGAAAATTTCATCTTGGTAAATGAAACAGTTCTTGAATAAGAGTCTGATGAATATCAGAGGGGATACATGAATGCTTTGATAGCCCAATAGTTACAATATTCACTTAGGAGTAGAGATGTACCCATAAATCTAATTCAGAAAAGGAAGGAGACGACACCGCCAAAGAATGATCCTCCCATTGTGTAGGGAAAAGAGACAGTTGATCCTACCACTAGCAAAACACCATCAGCAAATGAAAGATCAAATCAGCCAAGTATATCAAAGGATAAAACTAAAATTGAGGATGTTTTAGCTAAAGAGGTAGAGAAAACTTCAATTTTTAACTTAGGAAATGAAATTGCTAAATTAAAAATATCTAATCCTTTGACTGAGTTGATGAAGAATAGTAGCTATAAAGGTCAGGTGTCTAAGATTTTGAATTTAGATCCATTATCCGATATGGTAAATATGGAGGATGGCCAACCTGAGTTGATCTTTGGTCCAGCATTGGAAGGTCAATCTCAAGATAGTGTTGTAGCGCCTTTTTACATTAGCCTTAGGGTGCATGACTATGTATTACACAATGCTATGTTTGATTCTGGAGCCTCTCATAATCTCATGCCTAAGGAAATCATGGAGAAATTGGGTTTTGATATCACTAGAAAGTATCATGAACTTTACTCCTTCGATTCTAGTAGAGTAAGATGCATTGGTCTTATTAAAGATTTGGTGGTCAGTTTGGATCAGATTCCAGCGAAAAATGTTTTGATGGATGTGGTTGTGGCAGATATTCCTCTTAGATTTGGCATGCTTCTTTCCAGATCTTGGGGAGAAGAACTTAAAGGGACATTGTAGCTTGATTTTTCCTATGCTACTGTTCTCTTTTTCGGTCATATGAGGAAATTATACTGGGAGAAAAAGATGAAGTACATGATAACTAGCAAGGAGAAACCAGTAAATCATCCAATCAACTATGTACATACTGATTTAGAATCATTTGTTTTATATTCTCATAGTTTTAATGATATAAATAGCCAATTAGTTGAAGTAAAAGACATTCTAGAGATCACTGAAAATTTTAGAGAGGTCTTAAGGCAAGAAAGACAAAGACTTGATAGTACCGCTGAGCATTCAGCCATCCAACAACAACAAAATATTGATGGACAACAAGGAAAAGTAAAAGAGCAAATAGAATTTCAGCATCTGGAGGAGGACGAAGTCGATTTGTGGAGCATGGATTTTGATGGCACAGTAGGAAAGGAATGTGCTGGAATTGGCATTTGGATACACAACCCTATTTTCTCCCCAAACAAAGTGCCAAGTAATGTAAGGGTCCGTTTGTATAAATTGGCTTTTGACTGTTCAAATAATGAGGCTGAATATGAGGCTTTAATTGCTAGTTTGAAAATTCTTAGAAAGTTAAATGCTAAAAGAATTTCAGTATATGGCGACTCTAAGTTAGTTATCGAGAAAGGGAAAGGGGAATACCAGGTTAAGCATCCTCGAATGCAAGCCTACCACAATGGTATTAGATATCTTGAGATTGTTTCCATATTACACTTTGACATGTGTTCCTCGTGTTCAGAATGTTATTGCAGATTCACTTGCAATAGCAGCAAGTAATTTGAAAATTTTGATGAATTCAAACAATAAGTTTGAAATTCATGTGGAACATGGCTCGGTTGTCCCTGATAATCAAAGGTATTGGCAAGTGTTTCAAGATGATAAAGAGATCGAAGAATTTTTGCAAAATGAAGGTAAATTCAAAGACACTTATATCGATGGGGAGCATGATGATGGTGAAGTAGATATGGAAGTCAATCAGATGGAAGTTTTGCAGCTGAAGGACAATGTTATTCCTAAAGGTCTAATACCTTTAGAGGAGCTGTTTGATCAAGATGATGTATCCCGAAAACCGAGCTTGTTGCCAACTGAGAAAGGAGAGAGGTGAAGTTATCAAAGGCATTTCCTCCACAGGTAAAAGAAAAGTATATTAGTTTATTATCTTCATTTACTGATGTATTTGCATGGGACTATTCAGATTTGAAGGCATATGATACAAGCATAATTCACCATATAATTCTAATCAAACCAAATCAAAAGCTGTTTCGTCAGAAGCTAAGAAGAATAAATCTAAAGTTGTTGCTGTCAATAGAGAAGGAAGTGAATCAATTGTACAAAGCTGGTATAATCATCCCCATAAGATTTTTAGATTGGATTTCTAATTTGGTTCCCATGCGCAAGAAATCAGGTGAGATTCGATTATGTATTGATTTCAGAAATTTGAATAATTATCTTTGAAAGATAACTATCCATTGCCCAAGATGGATCAGATACTTCAAAGAGTAGTTGGAGTATCCCACATGTCACTACTTGATGGGTATTTGGGTTATAACCAAATTCTGGTCCATGAGTATGACAAAGATAAAACACCGTTCACCACTCCGTGGGAACTTTTCATTATGCCAAGATGCCTTTCGGGTTGAAGAATGTTGGTGCGACCTTTTCTCGGGCAATGGATATTGCATTTTCTAATGAAAAATATGTCTTTTTAGTTGTTTATCTTGATGATCTGATAGTTTTTTATAATTTAGATGAAGAGCACCTTTATCATTTGAAGATTGTATTTCAGTGGTGTAGAAAGTATGGTATATCTCTCAATCCAAAGAAGAGTCAGTTTCCCATGGATGAAGGCAAGCTTCTCGATCCTATTATATGAAAGGAGGTCATTCACATTGATCCAGCTCGAGTGGAAGCCATTCAGAAGATTAATTTTCCACGAAGTAAAAAGGAGATCCAATCATTCAACGGTAAGATGAATTTCTTACTTCGCTTTGTGCCCAATCTTGCAGAACATTTAAGGGAAATCACAAACATGTTAAAGAAAGATAGTGTATTGAAGTAGACCGAAGAAGCAATTAAGTGTTTCAATTTGGTGAAATTGGCCCTTTCTTCAGGTCCATTTTTTATCAACATGGATTATACTCAAGATTTCATTTTGTTTTCATTTGCCTCGGATCATACCATGGTAGCAGTCTTGATGCAGAAAAGAGACCAGCTCAAGAAACTAATTGCATTTTTCAGTAGAACCATAAGAGATGCAACTTTAAAGTATAATATTATTGAAAAGCAAGCTCTTTCTTTGGTAAAGGCATTGAAAGATTTTTTAGTCTATATTCTGCATTCTCACATCCTTGCTTATGTCCCTAACATTGTTGTTAAAGATGTCTTAGTGAAAATAGATCCAGAAGGGAGACGAGGCAAGTGGATCATTGCTTTGTTGGAATATGATGTGGAGATCAAACCAACAAAGCTCATCAAAGGACAGGGGCTGGCCAAACTAATGGATGAGTCAATTTTTCATGCCATGGACATTAATCTCATTGTTTCTATGTTCGAGGAAGATGAAGAAAGTGCACTCGCTCAGGTATCAGGATTTTTTCTTCTTTCTCCTTGGTATTCTAACATTGTTTATGTGCTCCAAAATTTGTCACCACCACCTAGAATGGCTAAGAACAAAAGTAGGACCCTGAAATTAAAGCCTGCCAAGTTTTGTATCATGAATAATGCACTTTATTGGAAAGATCTCGATGGTGTCTTGCTCAATTTTTTGGTTTAAGAAGAGGCAAAACATGTTATGGAAGACTTTCACAAGGGAGATTGTGGAGGCCATCTATTTTGGAAGACAACAGCCAATAAAATTTTGAGAGTGGGATATTATTTGCCAACTCTCTTTGATGATGAGTACAAAATTGTTACAAGTTGCCACGAATGTCAAACTTTTCAAGGTAGGAGAAAATTACAGCCTTTACCACTCAAGCCGATTGAAGTAAGTTCTCCATTTCAACAGTGGGGTTTGGACTTCATTCGTGAGATCCATCCTACTTCTTCAGTGCAACACAAGTGGATCCTCACATTGACAGGCTATTTTACTAAATGGATTGAGGTGATTCCACTAGGCAGGCCACTGATTCGATAATCATTTCATTTCTTGAAAACAACCTTTTGTCTCATTTTGGCTATCCAAATAAGCTAATCACTAATAATGAAATAGCTTTTAAATCTAAAATAATGATTGAATTTTGTAATAAATATCAAATTACCTTGGGGCACTCAACTGCATATTACCCACAAGGTAATGGATTGGCAGAATCCTCAAATAAATCCTTAGTCAATATTATCAAAAAGATGGTGGAAACAAATAAGAAGAGTTTGCACAAAAAGCTTGTTAATGCACTTTGGGCAGACAGAGTAAGTCAAAAGAAATCTATAGGCATTTCCCCTTTCGAGCTCGTGTATGGTGTTGACACAGTATTCCCGACCTCTCTTGCAGTCTCGATGGTTTAACTCCTACAAGAAGCTAGCAGCGAAGAGGATCATTTGCAATGAAGAATCAATCAAATGATTCATATGCAGCAAACTAGAGAGGAGGTTTTTCAGAACACTTTCAGGTTGCAAGGGAGAATCAAGAAGATATATGATCGAAAGGAAAAGGTAGACAAGCTTCAAATAGAAGACATAGTGCTAAAATGGGACGCGAGAAATGAAGATAAAGGTAAGCATGGAAAGTTTGGGAATCTTTGGAAAGGACCTTTCAGAATTGCTTCATATCAGGGCCAAAATGCTCTCCTTTTTGAAAGAAATGAATGGAGAAGATTGTCCAGGTGGGTCGGTCAATGATCGGATACTTAAATGGTACTATTTTTGAAATGCTTTCTATTGTCATGTGTATCATTGTACATACCAGTTTGTTTTATTTCATTGCAAGTGTGTACTATCATCATTAATTTAGTTTGGGGCTCGAAGTGAAGGCTATAAAATTGAGGTTTGGTTTTAGTGTTGGTTTGGATTGTTTGAGTCAGGTCTTTCAGTCAATTTCAGTCTTGAAATTTAGTCAATTTTGAGTCAAATTTCAATCCTGAAATTGAGTCAAGAGATTAGTTTTGGTTTGTTGAAGTTATTGACTCCATAGCCCAATGGACAAAGGCATTGCCTGCTTTCCCAAATATTTGTAGTTCTTGGCACCTCCAAGGAGATACCATCCCCATTAGAGCCAATATTAGTGTCGGTATCTTCATCCCTCTCTTAGTGATCAAATTCTCTTGTTGCATTACATGTTAGGTGTCTCACTCGATCAACTACATTCCATTAGAGTCATGGATCATCTGAAAGTAGTGACTTATTATAAATTTTCCCTCATGTTCTTTAGCTACTGGCCCATTTTCATTCATCTACATCATCTATAGTCAATTTTTGTCTTTAAATTTGCAAAAGTCATTTTTAGAGTTTTAGGTCTCATTGGGTCTAGGGTTTCATCAATAAAGTCTTGTAAACACTCAATAAAGGTTAGCATGCGCATGAGGAGGTCAAATAAAGTTTCAGAAACAATAATTTCCATAATCACATGCTTATGTACAAATTTGATGTAATTTCATTTTTTCCATGTGTAATAACTTCAGAGGCAGCCCTGGTCACCTTGCCAAGATTCTGCAACTCCATCACCTGCAAAGAAAATAAAAATTCAAAGAATTCAGTTCATCAAAGGAAAACATAAAGCAAATTGCCCAAAAACATAGTTTTAAAAGCAAGTCAAAGGCAAACATTAGAAGAATGGGTTTTGTAAATGAAAAATCAAAACTATATGTATATAAACCATTTTTAATTTTTAAATAGTTCATTTGTATCCAAAGGAGAAAAATGGAGTAATAGAAAAGTCAAAAATCACAAAGGAGGCAAAAATCGCAGCAACTTTGGTATTCTCAGTGGCGCGACACACTGGGTTTGGAGCGTGGCGCATTGAGCAGCGCTCTATAGTGTAAATTTAAAACGGGTGCAATGCATTGAGAGGGCGCGATGCACTAGGCTTGTGGCATGGTGCATAGGGCCACAAGGCCGATTTTACTCACAACCTCCTCCAAAATTGCAAAATTGCTAAATCCTCACCTTGTCCAAGTATGTTAACATTCCTCCATGACCAATGAATGAGTTTATCTTGGTGCTTATGCTGATTTAATGGGAACAAATTGAAACCCTACCTGCTTGCATTTCTTGTCAAAAACAATTTCATAGGGTTTATAAATTGTATTTCTTGTTGCTAATTCCACTCCTAGCCATTTCTCACTCCCTCACTCCTCCATTCCCTCATTCATTTTCTCCCTCTCTTTACATTCTCATCTACCCATTGCCTAATCCCCATATCGCTAAACTACTAATCCTAAATCCCTAATCCCACTATCCCAAACCCTAGTTAAATATTCCCAAACATTAGTTGTTGTCCCAAATCCTAAATATTATTCCCTAAACCCTTCTATTCCCCAAAAACCTGTAAGCAACATTCCCAAAACCCTCATACACATTCCCTCCATAGTCCTTCATACATCCATATCTTTGGCAATGAAAACCTAAAGACACTATAAAATCTCTTCATACTCATCTAAGAAAACTCAAACATTGGAAAACATGGAGTCAAATTCTTCCTATGACAGAGATGAGGAGATAGTCAGTGATTCTTCTACAAAAATGCATGCACCAAGGAGACCTCACAAGGGTGGTAAGCATAACCGAGAGGAGCCTACTTCACTTGCTGAACTGCTGGCCTGTCCTCTTGCTGTCATATGCTTTCAACACCAATCTTGTAATCAGTTCTGTGAGATGGTAGAGAGAGTCAAGTACCACCATGAGCTGGCCAGATTATTTGTACTCCATCTTCATAATCGCCAATTCACTTTGGTAGGTGTGTGTTGGGTCCCTATAATACTAGTGACTACCCCATTACTACTGTAGTTATACCCCTTATTAATATTGTTGTACCCCTATTTCCCCCATATTTTTATTATTGTGCCCCATAGAATCCCTCTATTGTTATTTTTGTGGCTTTATATTATTATTGTTAGGTCGGCTAGATTATATTGCGACTCCTTAGACTCCTATATATAGAAAGGAGGTTTTGTCATTTGAATCATCCAAGAATTGTTCATTTATGTAATGTAAAGGAGGTTTCCCCCTCGAAGAGGCTGAATTCTAAGGCGTTGATTCTATCTTTTCTATCTTTCTTAAGCTGGTTTCATAACATTTGGTATCAGAGCTTTGGATTCTAGGGTTTCGCTGCTCCAAACAGGTCATTGTGGCATTTTTCTACAACTTTTTTTCTGTGACGTTTCAGAAGTCACAAAAAAAACCCATTTGAGAAGACATTTCTCTGAATCGTGGGTCCAAATTTCAGAGCTTTTCGTGCTATATTTGCCGAGATATGGTCTGAGGAAGTTGGTATTTTTGCAGACTCCTAAATTACACTCCAAACAGGTGACCTGGGGAAAATCATCATAACTTTCTCTTTGGGGATCAGATTGAAATTTCATAAGAAGGTACAAAACGAGGAGGGACTGTAGTTTCATGTGTGCCGTTTTTAGATCCAATGGTCGAAACAGTGACTCGTGGCATGTTGTACAAGTTCATTCTACTAAACTAGTCTATAATCAAGTCATTGTGGGATATTTCGCATAAATCTTCCTTGGAGAATCCAATTTGGGTCAGACTTGTGGCATTAGAAAGAGGACACAGAAGGCTACTATAGGTCACAAATTTGTAACTAGATGATCGAAAAGTACAGAGATACATCAGAGGCAATATCGAGCTCCTACAAAGTGAAAAAAGGTTTGTAAATTTTCTTAAATTTTTGCTTAAGCTTGGTTTGAAAATTTATTTTGAAGGAATTCAAAGGGCATAGTAGAGCATTATTATCGGTAACTAAATCCCCGAGGAAAGAAAATGCAAACACCTAGTAAGGAACCTGAAATCTATAGCATGACTCATGAAGAAGAGGAAGAAATGCAACATGATATATCAAAATTACAAGACCAAGTGCAACAACTGACCCTTACACAAAAAGGTGTAGAAGCTAAGATGGACCGTTTAAAGAAAGGCGTAGAAGCTAAGATGGTTGATGTGGAAGCTAAGATGGATGATTTGAAGATAGATTTGCAGACAGACATGGACAAATTGAAGATAAATATGAATAAGTTGCTACAAGAAATGGGCACTAAGGGTGAAAGGGTACTAAAGGAAACTCATGATGAGAATAAAAGAAATGTTAATCATGATTCTGTAGACACTAATGTTGGATCAAAGACTCACCATATTCCAAAAATCGATATGAGGAAGTTTGATGGCAAGGATCCTGCCACATGGATATTACAGATGGAGCAATTCTTCGATCTCAATAATGTGCAA
>APFE031339180.1:140474-170090 GCA_000404065.3 Pinus taeda | reverse complement strand
AAGAAACACACTTTACCTAACTCTATACTAGACCAAGTTGAACTTAACTATTTCCTATGTGTCGGAATATCTTAACAGGTTGTTGGGGTTTATCAGTGACTGGCACTGGTAAGCTGGTCACCTTCCTCCTTCAGGCAAATGGAGTGGTCAGGGGATCTGGACTGCATGGGCGAGTGGATGATATGGATGAGCGGGATGAATAGCCGTCGGATCGAGGGAATGGACGGCGGAGATGGCTCGATGGATTTTGTTGGTTGAGGTGGAAGCGGGATGAATTTGGGTCCTCAGATATTCAACGGGCAGATCGGACGGTGATCGGGGGATGGAGTCACGCAGACGTTAGCAGGCAAGAGTGGTTTAGGTCAGGCAGTATTGGTATTGATTGCATCGCCTTCAGACATCAAGCAGTAAAAGGATGGGGTCGCGCAATTCCACTCAGCACTTGACACGTAGCGGCGGATGAGAGAGAAAAACCGCTCTCATCATGCGCTAACATTCAATTGAGTGGACGGCGTGATGAGAGTGAATGCCGTTGGATCTTTTTGGAGATGATCGAACGGTTGGGAATGGTTGAGCGGGTCGCTTTATCAGGCATGACAGGAGCCGTTAGATTCGGCGGGGAAGATCAATGGCAAGGAAATGCTTAAAGGTTTTAGCAACCGCGAGAGGGCATATGGCGGGGCTTTATGAGGGTTTGGGATTTTGGCACTTGGGGCTAAGGCCAAAGGGGTTATTTGTCGGGTTTATAGGAAAAACAGAGGAAACAGAGATGAAGGAGAATAAGTGGGATAGAGGAAGAAAGGAGAAAGTGACCGATGTGCGATCCTTTTGAGCACAACCAAGCAGACCAAGCTTGTCTCTAACCTTAGGAAATCATCGTTATATAGCAAAGCTAACACTACCAATCAAGCTTTGCATTTCTCCACCTCTCCCTTTGCATTTGTCTTCTTCTTGAACACCCATTTGCTGCCAATGGGTTTTCTTCTAGCAGGCAACTGCACTAGATCCCAAGCCTCATTTTTGTGCAAATATTCCATTTCATCAACCATGACCTCTTTCCAGAGTTTTCCATCCTCTGAATCTACTGCTTCCTTCACAGTTTTGGGATCATCATCAGTAGTAGTTAAAGAAAAATTTGAACAGAAAGCAGATGGACTATATCTTTCTGGCTACCTTCTTTCTCGAACTGATCTTCTCACACCCGGAGTTTGTGGCTCTTCATCTTCTTATTCCTCCTTTGCTATAGAGTCTGATTCTTCCTTCTTTAGCTCAAAATCTATTTTCCCAGGTTCCTTTGGTTGGACTTAATGTTTAATAACATATTTCACCTCTCTGAACACCACATCTCGACTGTACATGTTGGGTCCCTATAATACTAGTGATTACCCCATTACTATTGTAGTTATACCCCTTATTAATATTGTTGTGCCCCTATTTCTCCCATATTGTTATTGCTGTGCCCCATATAATCCCTCTATTGTTATTTTTGTGGCTTTATATTATTATTGTTAGGTCGGCTAGATTATATTGCGACTCCTTAGACTCCTATATATAGAAAGGAGGTTTTGTCATTTGAATCATCCAAGAATTTTTCATTTATGTAATGTAAAGGAGGTTGCCCCCTCAAAGAGGTTGAATTCTAAGGCATTGATCTATCTTTTCTATCTTTTCTTGAGCTGGTTTCATAACAGTGTGACATTCACCCTAACACCTAAGACTATTTCTCAAGAAATTGGCATTCCAAATGTTGGTGAGCAGTGGAATAAAAGGAAACTGATTAACAGAGAGAATTATGTGACTTACATCAAGGCTAGTTATCATAGACATGTCGGTAGAGTTTTCTCCTTCAGTTATTTGAAGGACACACATGCTCCTTTGATGAAACTCGTAATTAAATATTTCAGCTGTGAGGGCCAATTTTCTCACCTGTATGCCTATCACATTAAATTGTTGTTTCACTTCACTAGGGTGAGAATGATGAATCTCCCCTATTTTATTTGTGGGAACATTGAGAAGATAACCACCTTAGTGCACAAGAAGCCTCCTCGGTAGGAGTATAACAACATATATCATTTTGCACTAATCCAAATTGTGGTCTTGCATCATCTTGGTTTACAGAACATCTCATGGGAAGATTTCATTTCACATGAGGTCTTTATAGGTCCTCAATTACCCCCAACAGTTTTTCATGAGACAGGAGGGCCTTTACATTAGTAGGAGATTCATGAGACACAAACCACTAGTGTGTCAGTGTTTCTCACCTACCAAAAGGGCACTAGAAGGTTGTTTTCAGTAGAAAAATGAGTACTATCTCCACCCAGGGTAGAAGGGGTCTTATTTCCTCCATTAGCAGAGCAGGTATAGGACAAGGGAAAGTAGCCATTACATGACTAGGGGCCTTCAGGAGGACAAGAGATAGATTTCATTCTTATTCAGGATGATGACACCGATTTGGGATCACAAAGCTCAAAGCTTAAAGAGATGATCGGGGTTAGCAAGAGGACATTCATGATTTGTCTCTCAACCTAGAAAGAGCCAAATGGATAATCAAATACCTAGAGCAAAGAAACAAATAGCCAGAGGAACAACAAACCATTATGGAGCTACAAACATACGAGAAAACCTGTAAGCTGCCAAGAGGAGGAAAATCAAGCTGACACCACTTGAACAAGAAATTGATGCTGATCGTGAATCTTGGCTTGAAAGGGAAACTATGCATTTGGAAAAGATGCTAGAGAAGGCCAATAGATAGAAATAGATGTTGAGGCACATTGTTACACATTAATTTGTCACTACCTTCACTCCAAGTCCATCCACTGTTTCATATGTCCAAGTCAAACATGCTCATGTTGAACAAATGCTCTCTGATGCTACTAATTGACCCAGTTTTCCAAAGTTATTTGCCTCATCGTGGATATTGGCTTAATAAACGCGTTGAAAGGCATTCATGAACAGCCCATTCGTGTTACCAGCGTGGAAGTACATCTATTTCCTACGATGGCTCAATTTTGTGCACCAGCGCGGGGTCTATGTGTTTCCTTCAGTGATGATCTGACTATCTACACTGACCACTCGCGATGTCAGTACTAAATCCTAGTTATTCACCTGCGATGAGCCAGATTGGGCAAATTGTTCCAACATTTGGCCTTCTAGATGACTCCAGGCTTGGTTGTTGGCCTAGTTTGTGTCGCCCTTCCTTTCTTGGTGTGGCAGTTCCATCAATTGTGCTACATTCCTTGATGATGAGATCCCTCTCCCACCTTTCATAGAGACTCCTTCTCCTATTTAAACACTCACCTTTGATATGATCAGCTAGTTGGTAAATTTTGGGCTTGAGCAGTGTTGTTAGTGCTTTGATAGATAGTTTGTGTGAGTGTGATAAGTGTGAGAGTGTTGATAGCTTGAGGAAGGTTGCAAAGTGCCCTTGATTTCATGTCAAACTTATGAGTGAGTGAGAGAGAGACCTTTGTATTTTTGGAGATCCATCTTCAAAGAGTGAATGCTTGAAGAACATGCTAGTTGGATTCCTCTGAGAAGGCTTGTGATGTCAAGACTTTGGTTGTAAGCTTGCTCTTATTTTATTATTAATGCAATCAATGTTGTTTTCCTATGTCTTGTATGTAATGTACTTGATATCTCATGACTTCTTGACTTTGTGAATAAATAGTTTGTTGTTGTTTTCCGGATTACGTGCTTTGCTGTATTTCCTTTGCTTGTTTCAGGTTGATCACTCATTGAGGACAAGGAAGTAGAAGCTGGAGCAGTGCAACGGAACTCCATCGACCACCGAGAGAGGTAGGACTCCAACTTTAACTATTTAAAGAAATCTATTGTTGATCTATTGTTGTTTGTGACTAGACCCACTCTAGGGCTAGAGGGGTTGCCTCTGTCCGCAGAGGGAACACTTTACTGCATTACAAATTGGCGACTCCACTGGGGATTCTATCCTATGTTTTTATTTTTTCTCTTGTTTTGATTTTGAATTTGGTCTCTTTTTGCTTTTGGGGGATTGTTTATCAGTTTTTTTTATCACCTGGACTGATCTGGGAGGTATCTTTATTGCCTCGTTTCTTGGCTGGGTTTTGTTTAGGAGTCTTTGGCCCGATTACCTTTGTTTTTTTAATCATCGCAGATATTAGCTTAACAGTCACGCTGACATTGTGACCACCCTTTTGTAAAATCCTGTGCATCGCGGATTAATGCTACACAGTCATGACGATCCTGGAAATCAATTCATTGCGGGAAAGGTGTGTACTTCCACTCTGACAGCGCTCTGTTGCTACAAGTGATTCCTTATTAGTGCTAGTTGCTAATGTTCTACTTGTGCTGACAACTGTAGAATTGATTTTTTCAGTTTTGTCTCTTGAATTTGCCAGTCGTCTTTATCCCTCTATTTTTTTTCTTTCTCAGTCATTTTTTTTTCATTGTTTACAGTCAAGGCACTCATTCATTGGCTTGCTTGAATGAATTTTGTATTTTTTCCCATTGTGACCTAGTCCGTTATTTCAAGATTCCTTGAATCACTTGCCTTGGTTGCCAGCTTGCTCAAGATTCATTTACAATCTCTTATTGGTTTGATTGGGCCTTCCTCTTTCTTTGCTTCTGGTTGGTTTTTAGTGACAGTTATTGAACTGATCATTTTTATTGATTTGATTTCTTTTTGCTACCAAACATAGATCACAATTGTTTGGGTCAATCGATTTCTTTCACACTTGTTTGTTTGCCTCCTTGAATTTGAAAAAAGACACCAAAAATCAAAATTTTGCATTTGTTTTGTGTGCGAAAGTGAAAGTGAATTTGCATTTCAAGTTGCATATTGAAAAGAGAATGATTAGATCTCTCATTAGTATTCTGTATGCATTGTAGGAATTGATGGTTGGATGCATTGTGAAATTGTTTTTGGTCGGCTTGGTTTTCTTGGCTTGGGAATGATCTTGCTACCCTCTCGTAGGTAGGTGTTCATCGAAAGAAAAGGATATTGCATTCATTTTAGCTACATCCTAGGCTTTGTTATATCCATATGGTAGGGCCTAAAACTGAAACATAATTCAATATCAACCTTAAAACGAACTGAATAAATCTAACAATCCATTGGAACATAACGCTCATTATTTAGAAGTCTAGGCTAGAGACATGCTCCGGCATCATTAAACCTAGTCACTATTATTTCGACTCAAGGTTGGGTGATTCCTCCTTCTGTGACTCAATAGCAGTCTAGTACGGAATTTCGCTCCCACGTACCATCGAGTATATGGAGAGACCCCACTAGGTTATCATCGCTTATCCATAGGAAGTCGTGTCTGCTGCCTTACAAGTCGTAATGCACCAAACATAGCGTTCGGGAAGATTGACTGTCGTATGGAAAGTCCTTGGTTTTCATATGATTGCCAAGGTGTATATGCAATTTTATGGATTTTCTAGTTAACCTTGTGCCTAGTTCGCCAGAGTAGTCACTTTCAGACTCCTTAAAAGAAAAGGTTCATCTGACCACTTGTCACTTCAGGCTCATTAAATATTCAAAGGAGACTAGAGCCATCTTTTGGTCCTCTTCTCGACTCTTTAAAGATGAAAAGGTCAAGTCTTCTTCTTGTGCCTAAAAATATATTTGGCCACGTTCACATTTACTCGGTTAGATCTTGTTTGCGTTTAGCTTGAGTAGGATTCTTTCTCGTTAGTCTTCCTAGGATTTTGAAGTGAAACATCATAGTGGAATCATTGATCCCATCCCCTGTTCCAAGTGACCAAGGGTCTCCATCCTCTGTTGCTCCTGAGGTCCCAGTTATTATGACTCTCCCTATTATTCCAAGCATCCTACTTCTTAACTCTTGTGCCCCAGAGGATGAGTCTTACGAGATTAATTAGAATCCCATTTGGGAGCCTTTTGAGGAAGACTTTCCTGTTACTCCTCCCAATGTTTTGGTCCCAATGTCTTCCTCCAACATGGAAGAGATGACCCCCGTCTCTGGTGAAGGATTCTTTGTGTCGAAAAGTGAGATACCTATCCCAGAAGTAGCAACTTCACCTTTCCATGAAACATGAACTTTACCTTTCCATGTTACTTCCCTTGGTGTCACATTGCCTTTAAGGTACAATGCTTTGGAGGACATCATTGGTTCAAGGACTCCCATCTTGAGTTCCATATGGTCTCGTATTGTCCCTTCGACTTCGGAGTCATTTATTCCTTAGGTTCACAATGTCACATCTATTCTGACCATGCCAACTGTATGTGTTGCTTCTTCGACACCTGTTGTTAGTGCCGCAACTGATTCTTCAGTGGTTACTACTATTGTTGGGCCTTGCTAGTCCTACTTACAGTGGCCCAACGACAGGAGTTGTTGATCCCACCCTAAATGCCACACCTTCTTCTCGTTCCATTCCCGCAAGTGTGGCATATGATTAGTATGTGCAAACTCTTTGGAATCTAGATCCTCAAAATCCATTTAGTTATTATGATTTTCGAGGATCTCATATCTATTATCTCGGACCTATAGCGACTCAACCCGTGGAAGTCACGGTCCCGTTGTTAGTTGCTTGGGGCACCACTGGATATCATAGTGCCCAAGAATCACCTGCACATATGCAAGGTCGACCTTATAAAGGTCAGCCGTCTTACAGACAACCTTATCCAGGGCAACTTGGAGGCCCACAAGGACAACCCTTATAGGGACAACCTTCGGCCTTTGGTGCTCCTTCCTTTACCTATTATGGGCAACCTTCTGGTAACCCTAGACAACCTTATATCCAACAAGGTCAACCTGGTGTTCAGTACGGCTACCCTTTTGGGTAAGTTGGTCGGCCTTATGTCTAGCAAGGCCAACCCACTATCCAGTCTGGTCAACCTACTGGACAAAGTGGTCAGCCTCAAAATCAACCAAGCCAACCAACTGTCCAGTTTGCTCAGCCATCTGACCAGTTAGGGCAACCCTCAGTTGTGCAAGGAAAACCCACTACTCAGCAAGCTTAACCTGTTGGGAAAGTGATTCAACCTCAACTGTGGCTAGGTCAACTATATGGCCAGATGGATCAGGCTCACTTTACTCAAGGACATCCATCTGGGCCTACTCAACCGGGCACACAAATGTTGGTTTCTTCTTAAGCGCCACCCGGTTTTTAGTCTCAACCTGGGCTCCAGACCAAATCCAGTTCTCAAATTCTGGTTGGATCTCAACCTATTTATAAAACCCAGCCATGTTACCAGGCCCAGTTTGGAGCCCAACCACCTTATGGTACCCAGAAATCCCAAGGGCAAGCCTAAATTTCCCCATATAAAAATTATCAACAAATGCAGGTAAGTCCTTATCAGAATTATCAGCAACCCTATGTTGCTCCTGCAGGTTAATTTGGTAATCAATGGAATGTTGGGGGGCAAGTCTAGGGTCAACCATCTAGTTCCAACTACAACCCCTACGGGCAGAGCTCCTACAGGAAAAACCCTTATGGGCTAGGTCCGTCTAGGCAGAACCAATGGGGGCAATAGACAGTGGGGTGAAACTCTGGTACTACCTCTTACCCACGGTCACAAATGTCCTTTAATTCCAAGTATCCAACTTCTTAACTCTCGCACCCCAGAGGATGAGTCTTATGAGATTAATTAGAATCCCATTTGGGAGCCTTTCGAGGAAGACTTTCCTGTTACTCCTCCTAGTGTTTTGGTCCCAATGTCTTCCGCCGACATGGAAGAGATGACCCCCGTCTCTGGTGAAGGATCCTTTGTATCAAAAAGTGAGATACCTATCCTAGAAGTAGAAGCTTCACCTTTCCATGAAACATGAACTTTACCTTTCCATGTTACTTCCCTTTGTGTCACATTGCCTTTAAGGTGCAATGCTTTGGTGGACATCATTGGTTCCAGGACTCCCATGTTGAGTTCTATATGGTCTTGTACTATCCCTTTGAATTCGGAGTCATTTATTCCTCAGGTTCACAATGTCATATCTGTTCTGACCATGCCAACTATATGTGTGGCTTCTTCAACACCTGTTGTTAGTGCTGCCACTGCTTCTTCAGTGGTTACTACTATTGTCGGGCCTTCTGCTGGTCCTACTTATAGTGGCCCAACGGCAGGAGTTGTTGATCCCACCCTAAATGCCACACCTTCTTGTGGTTCCATTCCCGCAAGGGTGGCATATGATCAGTATGTGCAAGCTCTTTAGAATATGGATCCTCAAAATCCATTTAGTTATTATGATTTTCGAGGAGCTCATATCTATTATCTCGGACCTATAGTGACTCAACCTGTGGAAGTCACGGTCCTATTGTCAGTTGCTTGGGGCACCACTGGATATCATAGTGGCCAAGAATCACCTGCACATATGCAAGGGCCACCTTATCAAGGTCAGCCATCTTACAGACAACCTTATCCAGGGAAACCTAGAGGCCCACAAGGACAGCCCTTATAGGGACAACCTTCGGCCTTTGGTGGTCCTTACTTTACCTATTATGGGCAACCTTCTGGTAACCCGAGACAACCTTATATCCAACAAGGTCAACATGGTTTCCAGCAGGGCTACCCTTCTAGGTAAGTTGGTAAGCCTTATGTCTAGCAAGGCCAACCCACTGTCCAGTCTGGTCAACCCACTGGACAAAGTGGTCAGCCTCAAAATCAACCAGGCCAACCAACTGTCCAGTCTGCTCAGCCATCCAGCCAGTTAGGGAAACCCTCAGTTGTGCAAGGAAAACCCACTACTCAGCAAGCTCAACCTGTTGGTCAAGTGATTCAACCTCAACTGCAGCTATGTCAACCATCTAGCCAGATGGCTTAGGCTCATTTTACTCAAGGACATCCATCTGGGCCTACTCAACCGGGCACACAAATGTTGGTTTCTTCTCAAGCGCCACCCGGTTTTCAGTCTCAGCCTGGGCTCCAAACCCAATCTAGTTCTGAAATTCTGGTTGGATCTCAACCTATTTATCAAACCCAGCTAGGTTACCAGGCCTAGTTTGGAGCCCAGCCACCTTATGGTACGCAGAAATCCCAAGGGCAAGACCAATTTTCCCCATATAAAAATTATCAACAAATGCAGGTAAGTCCTTATCAGAATTATCGTCAACCCTATGTTGCTCCTGTAGGTTAAGTTGGTAATCAATGGAATGCTGTGGGGCAAGTCTAGGGTCAACCATCTAGTTCCAACTACAACCCCTATGGGCAGAACTCCTACGGGAAAAACCCTTATGCGCCAGGTCCGTCTGGGCAGAACCAATGGGGGCAATAGACAGCTGGGTGGAACTCTGGTACTACTTTTGACCCGCGGTTGCAATTTCCTTTAATCCCTAGTTACCCTTTTTAGCAAAGTTGGAATTACCAGATGTGTCCAAACTAACAAATGATCCCATCCTTCATAATCTGTATTAGTTGCCGGTTCCAACTAAAATTCTAGGTGATTGTCCCAAGTTTGATGGTAAAGCTGGGGAGGATCCCTAGGCTCATGTTATGACGTATCATCTATGGTGTTGATCAAATTCATGGCTTGATAATTCAATTCGGCTTCACCTCTTTCAATGGACTCTCACTAGATCTGTTGCTAAGTGGTATATCGAATCAGCTCGAGGATCGTTTTAGGACTTCAACTCATTAGCTATGGCATTCTTAACTCATTTTAAGTTGTCGATTCGCTATGAAACAAGAACGCATCTCCTGACATCCTTAAAATAGCATATAGCCATGCACATCTCCAATCACATTCATGAATGGAGATGGCGTCACTGTTTGATTAAGTTTTGGATTCTCGATTAGCTCTTGACTGACTGGTTTACAACCTCATTTGTTGGTCCAATAGCTAGGGACATTGCAATGGGAGCATGTGTAACTAAAGAGCAATCTATCGCACGTGCTCAGTACTTGGACTTGGTTTACTCCCAGTCCGGTACTTTATATGATTATTTTCCTGATGCTCTAAGACCTGGAACTTCCAAAGATCCGCCGACACCCTCCATTGATGGTGTCATTGGTTCTGTAAATCTGCCCTCTAAGAAATCTTCTCCGAACTCTAGGAAGCAAAAGCAAAATGCTTCAATTGAAAACACTTCTTAGAGCATGTCTAATGCGAGTACTACTTTCGAGGTAAATGCCATCCAGTCCACCACGGCAAAAAAATCCTTGAAAGGAAAAAATAAGGGAAAAGGGAAGAATAAAGCTGAACAACTGAAGCAAGATTCCCCTAAACCTTCGCCCGACGAGGGTGCCAAACGCAAGCCCAAGTATCCTTGCCTTATCTATGACAAGGATCACTACACCAAAGACTGCCCAAGGTGGTCTGAAGTTAGTCGTTTGTTGAAAGGTGCCCCTGGAACCTTTGCCATACTCAAAGAGCCTTTCCCTTCACAACAAACTCAAATGGTGGATGATCCATCTCAATCCTCTTCTGCCTTTGGTTCTCAGGTATTTATGGCTGGGATGATTCTCGTCCACATTAGTACTCAGGCAAAAGAGTATCCTTCGCCTACCGGGAAGGAGCCTGAGGTCCCCTCTAGTGCTCCTCCGTCCAGTTCCGGTCCTCTTCATATTGAGCGACCTAGAACTAAGATGGTTATTCGACCTCCTAAGGGCGTACTTCAAAAGTCTTCGTACAACCCCAATGCCCGTGCTACCTAGCACTATAGCATCGTGGAGGACTTAGCTCAGGCTCTGTCAGCTATGTCTGCATTGGAATTTCTCTAGAGTTTCCCCTCCCAGAGGAAGTCTTTGCTATTGGCCATCGGTGTCATTGACCCGGCCGACTCAGATTTGATTACTTTTGACCTTGAAAGCCATATACCGAGGCTGCCTCACCAAATTTCCTTCCTTATCCAAGTCATCATCAATTCTAAACGATTCATCGTACCACCATTGATGAAGGTGCTTCAACTTGCATAATGTTTGTTGCTTGTATGAAGGCTATTGGTTCTCTGACTCTGAGCCAGTCTCCTACGACCCTGGAAGCCTTTGATGGGAGAGTGTCTCATCCTTATGGTATCCTCCAACACTTGCCCATTACATTGGAAGGGAAGAAGGTTGAAGTAGAGGTTGAAGTTTTCGATGCCAATTTAACTTATAACCTCCTTTTAGGATGAAGTTGGACTTTTGCCATGCAAGCCATGGCCTCATCTCTATTCTGTGTCATTCATTTCCCTCATTAGGGGAATATTTTCACTGTAGACTAGCTCTCCTTTTTCGCCTCTTCCTCCGATGGCAATGTGTCGTTCATGGAGCATACCTCAGTACCGCTTGAGAGCGTGGGAGATGGACTCTTTAAAGATCCTGCCCTCATGGGTGTTTTTCACTCCCGCCTCCCAACGTACCTCTATTAATATGATTTATGTTCACTCTGATCCGTGGGTTCTTCCCCCTCATGATCAGGTTGAAGCTTGGGGCGGTGAGATGCCATTGAGTGCTGCTGAGCACAAATACGTTGAAATTGTTTCAGCATCAACTCCATCCTCTAAACCTGCTCCTTTGAGCAGAGCTCTTGACTCGTACGTACAGTCCCCTTCACTGGGAGATATCACTTCTTCAGACCCGTTATAGGAACTTTTTCCTTCCGATGAAGCGATCATTGAGACTATGTCTTTCAAGGAACCTCCTTGGCTCGATCATCACCATCGTTCCTCGTTCCTCCCTACCCATTGGGAAATGCTTGCTTATCTTGAGCGGTTTTCTTCGTGTTTCCCTTTCAACCTCTTCAAACACCTATTCAGATCTATCAAGTGTCTTTTGAAGAAAATATGGGAAACATCACACAAACTCAACCTGTCGACATCTCTGTTATTCCAGGGATTATCGAGCATATCCATGTTGGAGTCACTTGTAATCCAGAGGAGATTCAACTCTATATAGGTCTTTTTCGTGAATTTCATGATGTGTTTGCCTGGTCTTATGAAGAGATGCCCGGCATCGATCCCAGTATTGTGGTGCATGATATACCTACTTATCCAGGTGCTAAGCCTATTCGACAGCGTCTACGCCCCGTGCACCCTCGAAAGACTATAGCTATTAAGGCGGAAGTGGAAAAGTTCCTCAAATCTGGTTTTATTTACCCCATCCCACTCACAGACTGGTTCTCTAATATTGTCCCTGTCAATAAAAAACAGGGCACTATCAGGGTATGTGTTGACTACCGTGATATTAATAGAGCTTGTCGAAAAGATAATTTCCCCACACCCTTCATTGACCAGCTCATTCATAAGTGTGCCAGGAGAAAAATATACTCATTCATGGATGGCTTTTTTGGTTATAACCAGATTAATATCACCCTCGCTGATCAACACAAGACTACCTTTATCTGTCTGTGGGGCACCTTCGCTTATAAGAAGCTCCCTTTCAGTTTAAAGAATGTCAGTGCCACCTTCCAATGCACAATGTCATATGCATTTCATGATATTCGGCACATTGTGCAACCTTATCTAGATGACCTTCCAGCTCATTCGGTAAGGCGTCAAGACCATCCCACCCATCTTCGCGAAATTTTCCTCTGTTGTAGACACTATCATATTTGACTCAATCCCCATAAGTGTGCCTTCTGTGTCGAGTCTGGCAGACTTCTCGGGTTCATCATCTCCCGAGAGGGTATCCATTTGAATCCTATTAAATTCAAAGCCATCATGAGTCTTCCTCCCCCTGCTTCTTTGCAGCAATTGCAGAGCTTGCAGGGAAAAGCGAATTTCTTACAACGATTCATTCCAAACTATGCTGAAGTGGCTAAGGGCTATACGCGGTTATGGAAGCGCAATACTCCTTTTCATTGGGATTTCGTTGCCCAAGAGTCATTTGAGTGCCTCAAGGTTCTCCTTGTGTCCGCTCCTTTGTTACGTCCCCTTGATTATCATTGGGACTACACTCTTTACTTAGCCGCTACTAACACCACTATCGCCATGGTTCTCGTTCAAGACGATGATGATGGCATTGAGCATGTTTTTTATTATCTCAGCCACCATTTACTTGATATAAAAACTTGCTATGCCCATGTCCAGAAGTTGGCATTGGCCACTATTTGTGCCATCCAACGTTTCTGCCATTATATGCTATTGTGTACAACAACGGTGATTTCTGATTGCAACCCGATGACATACATTTTGTCACATCAGTTACTGGGGGTAAATACTTAGAGTGGATTATTATCCTCCAAGAGTTTGACTTTAGAGTTCACGACTCCCATGTCTAAGAAGTCCCTCATCTTTGCTGATTTTCTTTGCTCTCTGCCATCTGATACCACACCCTCTTGGTTAGAGGATCATATTCCAAATGAAACTTTGTTCTTGATTAGCACCCTTGATCCTTGGTACAGGGACATTATCGTCTATCTCGAGACGTCCTTTTTTCGACCCGATTTTTCAAAAGGCACTCGACGGCAGATCTGCCATTAGTCTCAACTTTATTGCATTATTGGGACACCTTGTACTGACTCGGCATTAACTCTGTCCTCCATCGATGTTTAACACTCGAGGAAGCTGAACGAGTTCTAAATGACTGCCATTCTAGCACCTGTGGTGGTCACATGTCTGGATATGCCATTGCTCAAAAGATTCTCCATGCTGGTTACTTTTGGCCCTGCATCTTTAAGGATTGCATTCTTGCCGTCCATTCTTGTCACGAGTGCCAAATCTACCAACGGAAAATGTGGGCCTCCTGCTCCATTGCACCCTGTTATTATCGTCGACCCTTTTTCCAAATGGGGCATTGATTATACGACCTATAACCCTCGCTCGACCAGGGGGCATGGGTATATCATCATTGCCATCGATTACTTTACAAAATGCGCTGAGGCGATGCCTACACTATCTAAAGACGGTCACACAGCAGTGAAATTTTTATTCAATCATGTTATCTCACAATTCAGAGTCCCTCAGGCCATTGTCACTGATCACGGAAAGCATTTCTTTAATCATATGATGACTGAATTAACAACCCAGTTGGGCCTACAACATGATAGTTTGACACCATACTATCCTCAGGCCAACTGTTAAGTGGAAGCTGTCAACAAGGTTCTAGTTACAATGCTCCAACACACCGTTGGCATGCACAAGTCCAACTGGCACTTGATGTTGTTCTCTACCTTATGGGTCTACCGAACTTCACTGAAGGATGCCACTAGGTTCACCCCATTCCAATTGGTTTATGGTCTAGAGGCTACCCTTCCGATTGAGTGTGAGATCCCTTTGTTGAAATTAGCTATCGAACTACTCCCCAACACAACTCCGATAGAAGAATGCCTTCCATATCTAGAGTGACTAGACGAGACTCATCGAATAGATTCTCTAGCTATTGAAGCATAGAAGAAGTGAGTGAAAACTCACTTCGATCATACTGTTCATCCTCATTCTTTTGTTGAAGGAGATTTAGTCCTGATTTATGATCAAGCGAATGATAAGCTGGGGGCAGGCAAATTCGAGCCCATGTGGCACGGGCCCTACATTGTAAAGTGAGTTTTGCAAAAAGGGGCCTATGAACTAATTGATTATGAAGGGAACCCTCTAGATAAGCCCCGAAATGGGCTTTATTTGAAAAACTATTATGCATGAATCCCATGCACTATGATTTGTACATACGGGTGTTTCCAGCAGGTGTGTTGTCTGTGTGTGTGTTTGCATGATTTTTTGCTTGGTGTGTGGGCATGATTTCCGCTTATTGTGTCTTTTTGCTTCGCATGCAGATTTCTAGTGCACCTTACATTGGTTTCGCTAATGGTGCCTACCGTAGTACACGCAACTTGTCTTTTGTGGCGTGAGTGATCTACAATCCTCACGGTGAGTTAGTAGATCTTCAAGGTGTTTGTCTAGGTTGTACCACAAATAATGTCATTGAATATAGTGTTGTTATCGAATTATTGAATGAGACCACCAACCTCAACATTCATGAGTTTCTTATGAATCTAGACTCTCAGCTTGTCGTCCACCAGCTCAATGGGCATTATTCCATCAGAGATCATCGGACCCTAAGGTTGTATTTAGGTGTTAAATTATTAGAAAGGAATTTTGATTTCATCACATATCAACACATTCCTAGACGATTAAACACGTTAATTAATGCATTAGCCAATTATGTACTAGACAGACATTTGCATAACATGTAATTAAAACAGCATATAGAAGCATGAAAAACACAAATAAACCATAGGAATATGTATATATATATATATATATATATATATATATATATATATATATATATATATATATATATATATATATTGTGTGTCACACCGAGGCGCTCAAAAAATAAATGTATATGTCCAATAGAGTTTGTGTTCTCCATACATCCGAGACACATGTATCTCAAAAAATCATCAGCAGGAAATAAACCTAGGTGTCTAGTATGGCGGGATATGCTCACTATCACACACCTCCGCTCATGCCACCCACCTCAACAAGCGGTGCATCTTGGGTTTCACCCCTACTGTGTGGATATGCAATGCTACGGGGACCTCCTCGACCCCCATGTAGTCAAGGATCCCTGCCATCAGACCCTCAAGGTTTCGGGCCACTGTCTCCATCTCGCCATCCTCCGGAGGAGCCAAGGCCAGTGCTTCGATGCCCTGTGTATCCCTCCGTGCCTCTGGATCCAACCCAACAGGTCTCACTAGTCCCACATCTGCAAATCCATAACATTCGTTATTAGGACATATACATGAAAAAATTTAAAAACATCATAAAAGATAAAATACAAAAAATAATGTGATCAAGAGTCTTACCACCATCATCCCACTGCTCGTCAAGGAGCAATTGCATGTCAAGATCTCTGCAGAAGTCCATGCTTGCATATGGCCAATCCTCGAAGAAGATCACTTGGTGCTCCAGCTACTCTCAAAATAGTGTCCCCCACGAGACTGGTCGTCCACCACCTCCTCGTGGCATGACATGTGCCCACCGTGTAGCTCTCGTTTCACGTGGTCTGGGCAAATCCAAATCCATGTCCTATAACTGCAATTCTGGCACTTGCTCCAGCATGAGCGGGACTAAGATGGACCCATAACCAAACTACTTCGTCTCTCCTCGTCGGCAGTTGGTAAGTTTCCTCTTCATACTCGCCGTCACTGTCTCTGCCCAGTTAAATATGGTTGGATTGAGACATTCGAGAGCCAGTCGGAGATGGGTCTTCGAAGCCTCATGTTGGGCGTGGGAGCTCGCTACCTGTGTCACCATGAATAGCATAGCACAAAGAAACACTTCATCCAGTATCGGGATTGCCACCTTCCCACTCTTTATTTTCCGTGCCCGGGGGCACACTCGCGGCATGATCATCTCTAATGATTCGCCCCCAGGACGTTGGCCCTCCAAGATTGCCTCTCACCCCGGCGCAACAACCTGGTCAAAAAATATATGTCTATGGCATCAAACTCAATATCCTGACCTTGGATGATAAATTTCTCATCTGTGGGATTCCAGGCCCGAATCAGTAGCTCCAGTAAATCAGGTTGTGACCGTAGGTGCAGAGTGAGGAAGAATTTGAGCAATCTGCATGCTCGTAATGCATTTCGGCACCCCACATTGGTGAAAGCTTGAATATCATTGTCATCATGCATTCATTCTTGCCAGACAAACACCATTATAGCCTGCATGATGGGAAAAAATGAATTAGTGCTTCGTTGGAAAAATTCAACGCGTAATATTTATAAAAATATAATTTCGTTTCGTCCTCGCGTCTGTTTCTAAAACAGACGTGGTGGCACGAGGTTGCTAGTTCTATTTTTCTGTGGTCATCATGGAAGTACATCACTTTTCCTCGATGATCGTGGCAAGTTATGTGTAAATATTTTTCGATCATCGCGGACCCAATGGGTATACCCACGATGACCGAGCGGCGGAACCCAGTCCAAAAATCCACCTAAACTAACACATTCAACGATCAAAATGCATGAAAAAGACATTGAATTGAAGCGCAGGACAAAGTCTATCTACCTGGATGAAGTTTCGGGGTGAACGATGGACGAACAGGCCTGGAATTAGCTCACCAATTTGGTGGTCGAAAATGCTCCGCAGTGGAATGAACAATAACAATGGTAAAAAATGGGTGGGTTAACCCCTTTTTATAGTAATTTTTGGGAATAAAAAATTATATTTTTATAATTGTGGGTTATTTCTCATTTTTTATCACATGGTTGTAGGAATTTACAGGGTAAGTTCCTCAGGCAGAACACCAAAGGACACCGCTCACAAACAGATCACAGATCAATACACTAGTACTTTTGACATGGTTAAAACCCTCAAAGAGGGAAACAGTCCACGACCTGAGCCAACACGGCCACTTCAGGCAATTTATTAATAAAAGAATGAAAATTTACATAAGCTTCTCTCGTGAACAGTTAACCTACAAATAACCCTCCATGTGATTTAAATAGAAATCATGGACCAATCGGGTGCTAAGCCATGGATCGAGTGTCAGTAATACCGAGGAGAGAATGAACCGTCAGATTACTACATATCGTGACCATCGGATTGTAAGTTACAAATGTACATAGTAAAGAAACACACTTTACCTAACTCTATACTAGACCAAGTTATACTTAACTATTTCCTATATGTCGGAATATCCTAACATGCCCCCTTAAGAACAACTTGGGATAGGATTGAAGGATTTACAAATATGACACAATAGAAGAAGGAAGGAGGCACTAGAGCCTATCCCCCCTTAGTAACAACTTCCTGAACTCCAACCATAAAACAAAGTTTAGTAAACTTCGCCTCTGTGAGAACCTTTGTAAAGATGTCTGCAACTTGATCATCTATTGAACAATATTGCACTTCAAGAACATGGTCATGAATGAGCTTTCTGATGAAGTGCATTTTTAGTTCAATGTGTTTGCTACGGTGATGCCGGACTGGATCTTTGCATAGTTGAATGGCACTTTGATTATCACACCAAATTGTAGTCAGATGCTTCTGTTGAAAGCCAAACTCTGATAGGATCTGACGAAGCCACAAGGCTTCCTTACTAGCTTCTACGGCACCACAATATTATGCTTCTGTGCAAGAAAGAGAAATGGCACCTTGTTTCTTACAAGCCCATGTAATAGGTCCTGAACCAAGAGTGAACACATAACCGGCAGTAGACTTCTGATCATCAGGGTCACCAGCCCAATCGGAATCAGTGAAACTAACCAATAGAGGAGATTCTTTGACACTGTAATGAATTCCAAACTGAACTGTACCTCGAACATAACAAAGTATTCTTTTAGTTGCTTTCCAATGACTTTCACGTGGGGTTTGCATAAACCGAGCAACAAGGCCAATAGCAAAGGAAAGGTCAGGACGAGTATGGGTTGGATACAAAATTTTTCCTACAGGTTGATAGTATAAGGTAGCATCAACTTCAGGGGAAGTACAAGTGACTGAAAGTTTGACTCCGGAATGAAAGGGAGAAGGAGCTGCCTTACATTCTTGCATGTGAAAATGGCATAGAAGATCATAGGCATACTTGGATTGGGAACCGGAAATACCTTCCTTGGATTGCAAGACTTGAAGACTGAGAAAATAATGCAAGTGTCATAAGTCTGTCATTTCAAACTTCTTTTTGAGGTTGGACTTCACATGGTTGATAAGGTTGGGATCACTACCAGTGAGGATAAGATCATCAACATAAAGAACAAGAATGATAAGAGACTTGCCCACTTTCTTGGTGTAGACAGTATTGTCAGAATGACACCTAGAAAAGCTAGATTCTAAAATAAAGCTATCAATTTTGGCATACCAAGCCCGAGGAGCTTGCTTGAGACCATAAAGGGATTTCTTAGGCTGACATACAAGACTGGAGTATGTTTGTATGAACCCAATAGGTTTTTCCATATAGATTTCTTCATGCAAATCCCCATGCAAGAAGGCGGATTTAACATCCATCTGATGGATTTCCCATTTGAAAGAGGCAACAAGGGAAAGAAAAAGGTGGACAAAGTTCATTTTGGCAACAGGGGAGAAGGTTTCAGTATAGTCAATGCCTTCAACTTGTGAAAATCCCTTAGCAACAAGACGAGCTTTATGCTTATCAACTTTCCCATCTGGTCCATACTTGGTTCTGTAAACCCATTTGCATCTAACAAGTTTTCGTCCCTTTGGTAGAGGAAAAAGATCCCATGTATCATTTGCCAATAATGGATGATATTCTTCATTCATAGCTGCATCCCAATTTGGATGGCCTTGTTAGTGCTCAAATCTGCCTTAGGTTGAGGAAGGCAAAACTCAAGGCCACATCAAACCAAGCTTAGCCTCGTAGCTAGCCCTACGAGGACAGGAGAGGACTCTCTCCGGGTCTATCTCGGCAAAAGGTCTTTAGAGGGGATGAGATGGCTCAAAATTAATACTGATTTTAGGCTAGTAAAGAGATTAGAAAGTTTGAATTAAAATTTTGGGGTTTTTGTTGGAGAAATGGGAAAAATAATTTTGGGTCCGGGGATAAGGCCATATCTTTGCATAATTTCGAGTTGGGGCGAGGTAGGCAGTAGTCTTGATGCCTTTGATCAAAGGTATGGATGGATCAGAATGACAAGGAGCTGAAGAGGGCAAGGGAGAACATGGATCCTCTCCAAACTAGTGAAAACATGTAAAACTAAACAAATTTAAAGGAAGAGCACTGTGAACAATGAATTCAACCTCATTTACTCATTCATTTAGTTTCAGAAGCATAAGAAGAGAATGGAATACATTAAACATGAATGAACTTACAAGAAACTGAGAGGTAACATCATCAAGAACTGAAAGCCACAAGAATCCCAACAGGTGCTGCAAAACCTCTGATCTTTCCTTAGCCAAAATAAAAATATGTACGATAGTGTGCCAAAATCTTCCCAAGAGTCCAACCCTTGCTACTGACTGAAAATTTACATATATAGATCAAGTTAACCTCATTCCCTAACATCTAGGGGTCGAGCTCCTCCTTCTAGGAGCAGTTTGAACAAATTCTAAACATGGAGTAGGAATCTAGGTGACCAAAACAACCTGCCTCTAAAAAGAAGGAAATTGATTCATTACACTGATTTTTTGCTAATTTTTGAATGAATCATCTATAACAAGGTAAAAAGGTTCCAAGTTACCTCATACACATCAAATTACATCAAGATGGGTCAAAAATCACATCAAGAAGTGAAACTGGTGAAAATTGGCCGAATTCCTGAGCTGGAGGAGGAAAACCTAATCAAAAACCTCTATGCCCAGCGCCCTGGCCTCTATGCACAGCGCACCTTTCAGACTTATTTGGAGGCACATCCTGGCATCCAAATTGAGTTCACAATAGCTCGTTGGAAAGCCCTAGATGTATACTTTCCAACCCAGGTGGAATTTCACAAATTGGAGCTCATTTGCCCCCTCAAAATGGCATTCTCCTAGAGGTACTTCCTGTTGTTGCAAAAGGTGGTAGTAAGGTGGTTTTCATGGTGTTTTTGGACATTTTGACCATCCAGAACTTGATGAACTGCTTCGGAAATAACTGAGAATGCATAACTTACCATGCGAAACCCAAAAATACCAATTTTTCCTCCAGCAAGTGTCCCAATAAAAAGCGAGCGCGCAGGCGCGCTGCTCATATAGCCGAAAAACCTGTTTTTGGGACCAAAAATTTCAAAATGACCAAAATTTCTCCAAATTTTCTCAAATTCGGAGTGAAGACCCTCCATCATGTGTTATGCTCAGACAGATAAGATTCAGCCAAAACTCAAATTGTATCCGACCTCTTTCTCTGTTTTAGTGCTTAGTTCAACCTCCTTTTCAAAATCTTCATTTTTGCTTTGTTGACATGCATGCGAGCCCAATAATCATGTTTCATGTGATGGAGCATGTCTTTATCTCTATTAGCCTTTTCCAACAACTTCTCTAAGTTGATGTTGACCCTATCGAGCCAAGTCTCCCGGTCAGCTTCTATCTCCTGCTCAATAGGTGTCATCTCATGTATATTTCTTCGGGCAGCCTGTCGGTCTTCACGGATTTGTCACAGCTCTATAAGTGTTTGTTGATCCTCTAACTGTTTATTGCGCTGCTCCAAATAATTGATCACCCATTTTTCTTTCAGCAATTTTTCATTCAAGTTATTAATCTCAGCTTTCTGCTCTTGGATGATCTCTTTCAGTTTCGAGCTAGGAGAGCTCCTATCCACATCAATAAATGTAGCACCAATATCATGGCCTCGTGAAGGGCCCTTCTTATGCCTTGACCTCTTGCCCCTGTCCTCAACCTGTACTTGTGCTGAAGAAGAAGGCGAGACCCCTTTCCACACCATGTGGAGATAGTACTCGTCGTGTAGCTGCAAATAAGGCCTTGTGGCCTCGCTGATATGTCACATACACTGGAGCATTGACATGCTCGGTCTCAGGAATGTCAAACTGCTGTGAAGGCTCTCCCTCATCATGAACTATCTCTGGAGGTGGCTGAGGCACTGTGTACAAGTCACGAGAAATAAAATCCTCCCAAGTAATGCCCTATTGTGCCAACTGATGAACCACTACGATCTTGATCAACGCGTAATGATAAATACTGTTATGCTGCTGTGCTGGGGTCTTCCTTTGTACAAGAGGCACCATCCTCTCTATGTTGCGAAACATGAAGTATGGAATGTTCATCATACGTACCCTTGTAAAATGCATCAAAAAATGGACATGGTACGCATAAACATGGGAGAATCTTCCCTCACAACTGAAATACCGAATGATAAGTTTCATTAAAGGTGCAAATTGATCATTCAGGTATTGGAAAGGAAAAACTCTGCTCAAGTGCCTCATATACCCAGGTTTGATGTATGGCTCATAATAGGATTTCTCTAACTACTGACATTTATTCCATTGCTCTCCAATATTTGGTATCCCAGTGGCCTCTGTGATAGTCTTTGGTGACAAAATGAAATCAACTCCGGCGAGGTTTACATGGCCATCATGTAAATGTAAAACAAACAAACAAGCTAGTTCACGATGATGCTGGAATTGTGAAATTAATTCACAATAGCGATAGCATGACTGACGATGAAAACAATCCATTACAAGCGGGCAAGCCTACAATTGAACCAAAGAAATAGGCTCTTGCCTGAGAGGCTTACCACCTTTGCCACCTCTGCGAGACCTCCGTGGCACATTACCCTCTGTTGTGGAATCACTGTCATACTGCTACTCATACACTGAGTCTATGTTTTACATGGCTTTGGTGTCAAGATGTTTGTGATATGTATAGTGATATAGGTGTGGTGAAGTCAAAATTTCAATGCATACTCAAAACCCAAATATGTTTATCAAAGCATCATAAAAACCGAGCCATAATGGTAATGCTCTGTTTCAATGAATTGGCATAAAACAGTCACTGTTTGACAAATAGACAAGAGTGTAATGTGTACCCTTTTTCAATGTTGACCAAAACTTTACAAATGAGTATGGGATTGTTTTTCATCAATGGAGGATGGGAAATCTTCACTAAACCACCCACATGTCCTTTAAAAAACCCTTAAGGAATGATTTTGACCTGAACATAGGGTTTCATTTTTCAAGACCCAATACATCAAATTTGCCATCTTAAAACACACTTCAAACATTGACTGAGCAGCAATGAAATACCTACTTGCAAGTTTTGGAGTGGATTTGGTATGATCTAGTTGCATGAACAAAGTTTTCTTTGTGCTGTAACCCAGTGCGCAACACACAAACCCAACGCACAACGCACCTCTATATGCACAACGCCTTTGTTAATTTACACTAGCCAGTGAGGCCTAATGCGCAGCGCACCTCTATATGTGCAGCGCACACCTTGTATGAGCAGCGCACCTCCAAAATGTTGTCCAGGGGTATGAAATGCATTTTTCGGCCTTCCAAATTACTCAAGCACGATTTTGCCTTGGGATATTTTGAATAAATGAACTCGTTTGCCCCTTTTATAGGTGAGGAAAATATCTCACTTTGATTTAAATTTGTTTAATAACCCACTTTATAATGTTTGCCACTTTGACATTTGAGCTTTAATACAATGCTTTTCTTTAGCTTTTTTTGAGTCTTGAACTCATAATGTTTTGTTAGATATCATTTTTGGGTTCAACCGCGTTAAGTAAATCATTAACGTATGACCATTTTCATGAGAGGTAGTGGGATTGAAACTAGTGAAATGAATCACATAGCATCAATCGTCACTTCTGGGGCTTGCACCTGGTAAGCAGGACTTCCCGGGAGGTCACCCATCCCAGATCTCCTCTGGCTCAAGCACGCTTAACTGTGGAGTTTTCCCCACAATCAAGCCCACTTAGCTTGCTACCTCATTTGCAAAACCTTAGCAAGTATTGTGCCTCATGAACCATTCAAGTAGATATCCCTTCACTCTTTTTGAATTTAAGTATTAGGGGTTTACGCAGTGCATTATATTAGATATTTGTTTTGTTGATTTTTGCAGGGATCTGATATTTTGGCTTTGGAAAAGATCAGAGGCTTGCTCTGAAACCTTTTGAGATACAATAAATACAATTATGTACAATCACAATTTTCAGTTCCAAAACAGAGTTTTGGACTAAAAATGTTTTAAATGCTTTCTGAGGAAAAATATTAAATGAAAATCTTTTAAAACCAACCTCATGGCTTGCGGGCTTTTATTATGTGTATGCACAGGACTAAAAACCCTAGACTCTAGGACTAAAGACCCTTTTTTTTAACGAAACTAATCATTTATGATGATGAATGCAATGATCATGTACTTCGGTGATTTTTTTGAGAATTTGTTTACTAACCCTGCAGGGACAAGCATGAGGGAACACAAGACAAATAGACCCCCTCGTCAGTTAATGGCATGCCCCTAATGAAATGCAATGAAGTGGAATGAGTGAGATACCTAAAATTGATATGCAAAAGCGAAAAGATCTCTGACAGAGGGCTGTAAGGACCGACTCTAACATTGGCTCCAATGGGGATGGTGGCTCCTTGGAGACGCCAAGAACAATAGATCTCTGAGAGAGCAGACCAGTGCCTTATCCATTGGGCGACGGAGTCATTATTTCAACAATTAACACAAAACTTTGACACATTTATGGACTGAATCTGGACTGAAATGATTGAAAAACTAACTCAGCAAAATTCAAACTAAAACTGTAATGAAACTAGAGTGAAATGTTGTCTTTTGGCTGCTTATTTATTTACAAAATCTACCCTACTCTATTTTCGAGCTAATGAATCAAGTAATGATATAATGCCAGATCAACCATTCAAGTAAATCTGAGAGGAATGCTGCTTGAGAGTGCTTCGACCAGATCACAGATGCAATTGCTGGTAGCCCTACATGCACATAATGAGTCTGATCATGTAAAAGACAGCTTGATTTGTCAGTCAAACTGAAAAACATTTTCATGTATGTTGCAATAGGATCAGAAAAGCCAGACTATGTTTGCTTCCCCAACTCCGCAATACATACTTCCAGCTGCACACTGTCAATGCAAACATCTGTAGGCAGTGCTAATATTTCTTGTTTTGAAGGAGGAAGAGTTTCCAAGAAATTGTTGGCATCTCGGAAATCATATGATTGGATCTGCTCATTCAAATACCGAATCTCCTTCTCAAGTTTTTCAACAACTAACTCGTAGAAACCATTTTTAGTTTCAAGAGGGAACTTTGGAGATTTCAAACATTGAAACATAGCAATGAAAAATCCTTCATCAAATTCAAATTTCCTTAACTGATCTCTAACTTATTTTACAGATTCACACAGTGCAGGGTTTGCCACATACCCTACTATTGCATGAATGGATCAGTGAGCATTGGAATCTCTGGATTGAGTTGGAGTCGCCAGGTGAATGTTTCAACCTTCATATGTGTCTGACTGTTGTCCACCAATAGCATCAGATCTACAACTTGATTTCATGTACTGGGGCAAGACAATCTTCACGTCGAATGTCCCATCAATAGCAAACCATCTTTCCTAGTATGGTCGCCACTATGTTAGCGCTCAAATCTGCCTCAGGCTGAGGAAGGAAAAACTCAAGGCCACATCAAACCAAGCTTAGCCTCGTAGCTAGCCCTACGAGGACAAGAGAGGGCTCTCTCCGGGTCTATCTCGGCAAAAGGTCTTCAGAGGGGCTGAGATGACTCAAAATTAATACTGATTTTAGGCTAGTAAAGAGATTAGAAAGTTTGATTTAAAATTTTGGGGTTTTTGTTGGAGAAATGGGAAAAATAATTTTGGGTCCGGGGATAAGGCCATATCTTTGCAGAATTTCGAGTTGGGGTGAGGTAGGCAATAGTCTTGATGCCTTTGATCAAAGGTATGGATGGATCAGAATGACAACGAGCTGAAGAGGGCAAGGGAGAACATGGATCCTCTCCAAACTGGTGAAAACATGTAAAACTAAACAAATTTAAAGGAAGAGCAATGTGAACAATGAATTCAACCTCATTTACTCATTCATTTAGTTTTAGAAGCATAAGAAGGGAATGGAATACATTAAACATGAATGAACTTACAATAAACTAAGAGATAACATCATCAAGAATTGAAAGCTACAAGAATCCCAACAGGTGTTGTAAAACCTCTGATCTTTCCTTAGCCAAAATAAAAATATGTAAAATAGTGTGCCAAAATCTTCCCAAGAGTCCAACCCTTGCTACTGACTAAAAATTTACATATATAGATCAATTTAATCTCATTCCCTAACCTCTAGGGGTCGAGCTCCTCCTTCTAGGAGCAATTTGAACAAATTCTAAACATGGAGCAGGAATCTAGGTGACTAAAACAACCCGCCTCTAAAAAGAAGGAAATTGATTCATTACATTAATTTTTTGCTAATTTGTGAATGAATCATCTAGAACAAGGTAAAAAGGTGCCAAGTTACCTCATACACATCAAATTACATCAAGTTGGGTCAAAAATCACATCAAGAAGTGAAATTGGTGAAAACTGGCCGAATTCCTGAATTGGAGGAGGAAAACCTGATCAAAAACCTCTATGCGCAACTCCCTGGCCTCTATGCGCAGCACACTTTTTAGACTGATTTTGAGGCACTTCTCGGCATCCACATTGAGCTCACAATAGCTCGTTGGAAATCCCTAGATGTCTCCTTTCCAACCCAAGTGGAATTTCCCAATTTGGAGCTCATTTGCCCCCTCAAAATTCCATTCTCCCAGAGGTACTTCCTGTTGTTGCAAAAGGTGGCCGTAAGGTGGTTTTCATGGTGTTTTTGGGCCTTTTGACCATCCAGAACTTGATGAAATGCTTCGGCAATAATTGAGCATGCGTAACTTACCATGAAAAACCCAAAAATACTAAGTTTTCCTCCAGCAAGTGTCCCAATGAAAAACGAGCGCGCAGGCGCGCTGCTCATATAGCCGAAAAACCTGTTTTTGGGACCAAAAATTTCAAAATGACAAAAATTTCTCCGAATTTGCTCAAATTCGGAGTGAAGACCCTTGATCATGTGTTATGCTCAGCGAGTGAAGCTTCGGCCAAAAATCGAAGTGGATCCGACCTCTTTCACCGTTTTAGTGCTTGGCTCAACCTCCTTTTCATAATCTTCATTTTTTCTTTGTTGACATGCATGCGAGCCCAATAATGATGTTTCATGTGACGGAGCATGTCTTTATCTCTATTATCCTTTTCCAACAACTTCTCTAAGTGGATGTTGACCCTATCGAGCCAAGTCTCCCGTTCAGCTTCTATCTCCTGCTCAATAGGTGTCATCTCATGTATATGTCTTCGGGCAGCCTGTCGGTCTTCACGGATTTGTCGCAGCTCTATAAGTGTGTGTTGATCCTCTAACTGTTTATTGTGCTGCTCCAAATAATTGATCACCCATTTTGCTTTCAGCAATTTGTCATTCAAGTTATTAATCTCAGCTTTCTGCTCTTGCATGATCTCTTTCAGTTTCTAGCTAGGAGATCTCCTATCCACATCAATAAATGTAGCATCAATATCATGGCCTCCTGAAGGGCCCTTCTTATGCCTTGACCTCTTGCCCCTTTCCTGAACCTGTACCTGTACCTGTGCTGAAGAAGAAGGCGAGGCCCCTTCCACACCATGTGGAGATAGTACTCGTCGTGTAGCTGCAAATAAGGCCCTGTGGCCTCACTGATATGTCACATACACTGGAGCATTGACATGCTCGGTCTCAGGAATGTCAAACTATTGTGAAGGCTCTCCCTCATCATGAACTATCTCTGGAGGTGGTTGAGGTGCTGTGAAAAAGTCAAGAGAAATAAAATCCTCCCAAGTAATGCCCTGCTGTGCCAACTAATGAACCACTACAATCTTGATCAACGCGTAATAATAAATACTGCTATGCTGTTGTGTTGGGGTCTTCCTTTGTACAAGAGGCACCATCCTCTCTATGTTGCGAAACATGAAGTATGGAATGTTCATCATACGTACCCTTGTAAAATGCATCAAAAAATGGACATGGTATGCATAAATATGGGAGAATCTACCCTCACAACTGAAATACCGAATGATAAGTTTCATAAAAGGTGCAAATTGATCATTCAAGTATTGGAAAGGAAAAACTCTGCTCAAGTGCCTCATATACCCAGGTTTGATGTATGGCTCATAGTAGGATTTCTCTAACTTCTGACGTTTATTCAATTGCTCTTCAATATTTGGTATCCCAGTGGCCTCTGTGATAGTCTCTGGTGACAAAATGAAATCAACTCCAGCGAGGTTTACATGGCCATCATGTAAATGTAGAACAAACAAACGAGCTAGTTCACGATGATGATAGAATTGTGAAATTAATTCACAATAGCGATAACATGACTGACGATGAAAACAATCCATTGCAAGCAGGCAAGCCTGCAATTGAACCAAAGAAATAGGCTCTTGCCTGAGAGGCTTACCACCTTTGCCACCTCTGTAAGACCTTTGTGGTACATTACCCTCTCTTTTGGAATCACTGTCATACTGCTGCTCATACACTTAGTCTGTGTTTGACATGGCTTTGGTTTCAAGATGTCTATGATATGTATAGTGATATAGGTGTGGTGAAGTCAAAATTTCAATGCATACTCAAAACCCAAATATGTTTATCAAAGCATCATAAAAACCAAGCCATAATGGTAATGCTCTGTTTCAATGAAATGGCATAAAACAGTCATTGTTTGACAAATAGACAAGAGTGTAATGTGTACCCTTTTGCAATGTTGACCAAAACTTTACAAATGAGTATGGGACTGTTTTTCATCAATGGAGGATGGGAAATATTCACTAAACCACCCACATGTCCTTTAAAAAACCCTTAAGGAATGATTTTGACATGAACATAGGGTTTCATTTTTCAAGACCCAGTACATCAAATTTCCCATCTTGAAACACACTTCAAACATTGACTGAGCAGCAATGAAATACCTACTTGCAAGTTTTGGAGTGGATTTGGTATGATCTGGTCGCATGAACAAAGTTTTCTTCGTGTTGTAACCCAGTGCGCAGCGCATAAACCCAACGTGCAGCGCACCTCTATATGCACAGCGCCTTTGTTAATTTACACTAGCCAGTGAGGCCCAATGCATAACGCACCTCTATATGCGCAGCACACACCTTGTATGAGCAGCGCACCTCCAAAATGATGTCCAGGGGTATGAAATGCATTTTTCGGCCTTCCAAATTACTCAAGCACGATTTTTCCTTGGGATATTTTGAATAAATGAACTCATTTGCCCCTTTTATAGGTAAGGAAAATATCTCACTTTGATTTAAATTTGTTTAATAACCCACCTTATAATGTTTGGCACTTTGACATTTGAGCTTTAATACAATGCTTTTCTTTGGCTTTTTTTGAGTCTTGAACTCATAATGTTTTGTTGATTTTTGCAGGGCTCCGATATTTTGGCTTTGGAAAAGATCAGAGGCTTGCTCTGAAACCTTTTGAGATACAATAAATACAATTATGTACAATTACAATTTTCAGTTCCAAAATAGAGTTTTGGACTAAAAATGTTTTAAATGCTTTCTGAGGAAAAATATCAAATGGAAATCTTTTAAAACCAACCTCATGGCCTGCGGGCTTTTATTATGTGTATGCACGAGACTGAAAACCCTAGACTCTAGGACTAAAGACCCTTTTTTTTAATGAAACTAATCATTTATGATGATGAATGCAATGATCATGTACTTCGGTGATTTTTTTGAGAAATTTTTGACTAACCCTGCAGGGACAAGCATGAGGGAACACAAGACAACCAAACCCCCTCGTCAGTCAATGGCATGCTCCTAACGAAATGCAATGAAGTGGAACGAGTGAGACACCTAAAAATGATATGCAAAAGCGAAAATATCTCTGACATAGGGTTGTAAGTCCTGACTCTAACAGGCCTGAAGCTTCTGCAAAGGTGTCAGGATCATAATTTGCTGAGACTTGAGTGAGTAAAGAAGAGGCTCTTTCGAACTGAGAGCGTGTATGGCATTGATCTGTAAGATCACCGGCAAGATCACCTGCTGCATCATGAGTAGCACAGACCCATTTTGGAAATGAAGGAGCTGAAGGAGGATCCTGAGAAGGTGGGGGAGGATTGTCATCCTCACTTTCATCATATGAAGAAGAAATATGTTCAAAAGTATAAGAGATAGAGAGAGGTGGCACATTCGCCGAACTAGGCTCGTAGGCCGATATATTTTCATCAAACTTTACATCTCTTCGAATGATAACATTTTTGGACTTAAATGGAATAAGTCTATATCCTTTGACATCTTCATAATATCCAACAAAAATACATTTTTCACTCTTAGGTT
>APFE031339180.1:0-139294 GCA_000404065.3 Pinus taeda | reverse complement strand
TTGTTGTGGAGTATATGGAACAATATGTTGCATTTGAATTCCATTCTCAGTGCAAAAGTTGATGAAGTTATTTTTAACATATTCTCTGCCATTATCAGATCTTAGCTTAGTAATTTGATGTTCATATTGTTTTTCAACAAAGGCCTTAAAGGCCAAGAATTTGTTAAATACTTCACTCTTGAGTTTTAAGAAGTATACCCAAGTGTGTCTCGAGAAATCATCAATGAAAGTTAAGAAATACTTGTAGCCAGAGAAGGAAATAACTGGAAGTGGACCACATAAATCACTATGCACAAGCTTGAGAGGGGCTGAGGCATGCCAAGAGACACGCTTCTCAAAACTGTCCCGAAAGCAGTAAAAAACAGAAGATCTAGGAGATGGCAGTCAGATACAGTTCTACCGGCTTCAGATTTGGATCACCAATGGATGCGGCCCTCAAATAGCTCTGATACCATGTAGGAATTTACAAGGTAAGTTCCTCAAACAAAACACCAAAGGACACCACTCACAAACAGATCACAGATCAATACACTAGTACTTTTGACGTGGTTAAAACCCTCAAAGAGGGAAACAGTCCACGGCCTGAGCCAACACGACCACTTCAAGCAATTTATTAATAAAAGAATGAAAATTTACATAAGCTTCTCTCATGAACAGTTAACCTACAAGTGACCCTCCATGCGCTTTAAATAGAAATCATGGACCAATCAGGTGTTAAGCCATGGATCAAGTGTCGGTAATACCGAGGAGAAAATGAACCGTCAGATCACTACATATTGTGACCGTCGGATTGTAAGTTACAAATGTACATAGTAAAGAAACACACTTTACCTAACTCTATACTAGACCAAGTTATACTTAACTATTTCCTATGTGTCGGAATATTGTAACAATGGTTATGTTAAAATTTGATTTTTCAACTATGTTTTTACGTATATTGTTCATTTTATATCGAATGGGTTTACGTGTGACAAGTTTTTGTGCAGAGCTATAGTGGAGTTTCGTGTACACTCAATCCATGAAGTCATATTTAAGCTCTTTTCCGACTCAAAAAATGAAAAGATAGCTGAGTTGTTCCGTAAATAAGAGGTGGTGACCTTTAAGCTCTTTTCTGACCATTTAAAAAACGAAATATTGCCAGGCCTTTGTCGTTTCACAGTCGTTATTGGTTACAAAGTGACTTGGTTTCGGTCGCTTTTCTACTTTTTCAAGCTGAAGTCACTAATCATGAAAAGTAATCCTCGATCATAATGGTCAGGTGGTTCTTTCGAGTATCATTTTATACTTTTTCGGGCTCAAGAGACACAATGTTACGAAAGAGGACCCCTCGAAGTTTTATTTTCCGTGTCTTTTTCAAACTCCCTAAACATGAAAAAGACTCCGAGTTTTACCTATGTCAGACTCGTTAAACCCTGATGATGTTGGACTCGTCACCATGATGAGACTCGAGCTTATCCTCCCTAGGGCTCGTTAAACTATTATTAGGTTGGATTCGACCGAAGGTCAAACATATATCACAAGCATATGCTATCCCCTTCAAGCTTGTTTTCAAAAATAATTGGGGTACTCGCCAGCAATGGTGGGGGAAAGTATGGAAAACATCGTTGATTGTCTATGGCAGCTAGTCACTCTTGAACATCGAGACATTTGCTTCTTGTCGGGTTGGGAAATCCATACATCGTCATTTGGCCTTCCGCAGGTTTGGGTTGTCATTTAGCCTTATTCCATTCGATTCATGTTGTCTCCATCATAACCTCTGATCCTTTGGTACCTGAATGCTGCCACCCTCCGGAGTTGTATCGCTGACATGTTCAAAAGTATAATCCTTCTGCAGTTTACATCCTTTCCTTTTCCTCTGATGCTCTATTTCACCATCTACCACTTGTTCCTTGTCTTGTGTCATTGATGGGGGAAACATTATGGCCCTCTTGCGATGGATCATCTCTTGTCGACTTCAGCTCATTATCCAGGATATTGATCTAGAGATCCCCTTTCATACCTTGGAGCTTGCATGCCTCAATGGCAAGTTCTTCGTGTCTAACGATCGACTGACACCATCGGTCACCAATTGGGTGATTCCATGAGTGTTTGACTTCAGCTTATTCTTCACACTTTGTGGATTGCACTGGATAGTACCTTGAGGACCATTGGCATTATTGGTGGTCTCTCTCGCGCTTGTTAATGGTTTACAGCATTGACCAGTAATCAAGTGATGTTCTATCATGCTTGACTGCAGCAGCTCTATTCACATGTTAGAATTTGTACTATGATTAGTTGGGTTCAAGACACTGAACTTAGATCACACATGTTCAGGCTGCATGGATTGATTAGTGATTACATGACTCATTGATGGATGGCTGTGACCATACCTGAGTCTTTATGGATGGCTGCGACCATACCTTTATCATTATCATGGTCTCATTAGCTGGACGGCTGCGTCCATACAACAAACCTAGTTCGTATGTCTTTTGGATGGCTGCATCCATGCCTAGGCTACATGTACTTCGCTATCAGAGATATCAGTTGTACTTGCACTTACAGGTTCTTCCAGATGGTGTTCCAACTCGTCCAGTTCTGTAAAGCATTTCACCCCTCCCACTCTCTCGGGCTTCATACTTTAGGGGGCATACGTTACATAGTAATTTGTCACTTCCTTCACTCCCAGTCCATCTACTGTGTCATATGTCCAAGTCAAACATGCTAATGTTGAACAAATGCTCTATGATGTTGCCAATTGATCCACTTTTCCAAAGTTCTGCTTCATCGCGGCTATTGGCTTAATAAACATGCTAAAAGGTGCTCATGAATAGCCCATTTGTGTTGCCAGCACGGAAGTACATCTGTTTCCCGCGATGGTCCGATTTTGTGCACCAGCGCGGGGTCTATGTGTTTCCTTTCAGCGATGATCTGACTATCTACAATGACCACTCGCGATGTCAGTGCTGAATCCCAGTTATTCACCCACGATGAGCCAGATTGGTCAAATTGTTCCAACAGTTGGCCTTCCAGATGACTCCAGGCCTGGTTGTTGGCCTAGTTTGTGTCGCCCTTCCTTTCCTGGTGTTTTAGTTCTGTCAATTTTGCTACCTTCCTTGATGTTAAGCTCCCTCTCCCACCTTTCATGGAGACTCCTTCTCCTATTTAAACACTCACCTTTGATATGATCAGCTAGTTGGTAAATTTTAGGCTTGAGCAGTACTGTTAGTGCTTTTGATAGATAGCTGGTGTGAGTGTGATAAGTGTGAGAGTGTTGATAGCTTGAGGAAGGTTGTGAAGTGCCCTTGATTTCATGTCAAACTTATGAGTGAGTGAGAGAGAGAAATTTGTATTTTGGGAGATCCATCTTCAAAGAGTGAATTCTTGAAGAACATTCTAGTTGGATTCCTCTGAGAAGGCTTGTGACGTCAAGACTCTGGTTATAAGCTTGCCCTTATTTTATTATTAATGCAATCAATGATGTTTTCCTATGTCTTGTATGTAATGTACTTGATAGATCATGACTTCTTGACTTTGTGAGTAAATAGTTTATTGATGTTTTCTAGATTACGTGCTTTGTTGTATTTCCTTTTCTTGTTTCAGGTTGATCACTCATTGAGGAGAGGGAAGCGGAAGCTGGAGCAGTGCAATAGAACTCCATCGACCACCGAGGGAGGTAGGCCTCCAACTTTAACTATTTAAGGAAAAATATTATTGATCTATCCTTTTTTGTGATTAGACCCACTCTAGGGCTAGAGGGGTTGCCTTTGTCTACAAAGCGAACACTTTCCTACATCACACACATAGCCTACCACTACTTGGTGAGAAACAAGGTGTGCAAAGCAAGAATCAGGATTTTGAAGGCCAAGTTGAAGAAAGAATCGAGGAAGTGAAAAGAGAAAGATAGACTCTAGATCTTGGCTGAGGCTTTCTTGGCCCAACACGACACTTAATAAAGGACACTCAACCCAAATTTCAAGAAATTTGGGACAATTTTTGCAATTTTGAAATTTTTGGCCCAAAAAACAGGTTTTTCTACCTGATGCGCCGCGCCACTCAGCACACACTTTTGCTAGAGACTTTATTTTGAGGAAAAATCAGCATTTTTGGATTTTTCATGAAAAAATATGAATTCCCCCACATGGCCAAGAAATTTTGACAGGTTTTGAGCTTCCAAAAAGGTCAAAAACACCTCAAAAATGACCTTTATGCAACTTTTTGGACACACAGGAAGCAGTGTTGGAAGAACTCAGTTTTGGAGTGGTAAATGGAGGCCAAATTCAAAAATTCCACTTGTTTTAGAGGAGAAAATTGGGTTCACAATAAGGCCTCCAAAATCAGCTACAAAAAATCACTACACATAGGGAAATAAACGTGGTGCATAGGATGAAATTTGCTCATTTTGGCCAAAAAAACTCTGTTTTTCGCCTAGTTTCTTCAAAGTCTGACTTTTCTCTTTCTAATAGTAAAAATCATTATGTAATTTAATGTGACTTGATGGATTTTTATGTATTTATGCTAAATTTTCACTAATAGAGGTAGATTCATCCATGAAAAGGTAGTTTGCAACTGAATGAATCAGTTCCCTAGTTTTTAGAGGCAAGTTGTTCCATTGCCTACTTTTTAGTTCTCAGTTTAGACTTTGTTGGAACAACTCCTAAACTTATGAGCTCGAACCCCAAAGGCTAGGATGATTTTTTTATTGCCTATATCTACTTGTTTTTTATTCATTAGCAGAGGTTGGACTCTTGTGAATGTTTTGAGCATTATTGTACATTGATCTCTGTAGTTTGGCAAAGGAATAGACTAGGGTTTGCAACACTTTATGGGATTCTTGTGGCAACTTGATTTGGTATTGTTTTTACTTATTTAATGCAAGTTTACATGTGTTTATGTATGTCATCATCTCTCTCTGTTCATCTTAACTAAATTAAATAAGGATAAAGGTAGAATTCATTTATTTGCAGTGCTCTACCTAGGGTTTTGTTTAGTTATTTATGTTTTCAGCTATTTGAAGAGGACTTTCATACCCTCTTCAACTCATCACTAGTCTAAAAGCTCTTCATATCACTTATTTTGAAGTACCAAACTATTTTCCTACCTCGCCCCATAGAGATCTCTGCAAAACTGAGCCTCATTCCCCAGACTGAAATCTGCCTTTCACATTTGAGCCAACAAAACATCATCAAATTCAATTAAAATATTTTGAACACATACCTAGCCTAAGATAAGTATTCACATCAATCATCTCAAGCCTCATTAATCATATTTTTCTGAGATTGACAAGGAGAGAGCCCTCTCCCGACCTGGTAGGGCTAGCTACCAGGTTAAGCTTGGTTTGATGTTACCCTAGATCCTACCTTTCTCAGCCTGAGGTAGATTTAGGCTCTAACATCCCCCATGGTATAGGGCATTTTGCGGAGCTTTGCAAAATTTAAAGTAGATATGCACAATGTGTATATTAAGGTGCAGAAGGATCTGGAGCAGAAGTGGTCCACACTCCCCTTCATCGCAATTGATGACGTTGTATTCAAGGTGCTCAACTCATGGCCACCAGAATAGTGTGCACCAGATTTGGACGCACGCAATGAGGCAGTGATTCAAAGACAGAAGGATGCTGCCAAGCTGCTAGCACAATAGAAGAGGAATGAGAAGCTCGTTGAAGAAGTACGGGCTACCTGTGAGGTAGCGAAGGATGCCATGGAAAAGGTAGTAGCAACACCAGCATCTGAGGCAACCATGGCGCAAGAAGGGAGAGACCCAGACCTGACCACATGACAAGGGACAGATGACACGGCGACAAGCACAGACCCACACACATCATCAACACAACTAAAGCAGTTGCACAGTATGGAACGAACAGTGCTCAAGAAAAATACCAAGGCTTCCAAATTAGATGGGGAACATATTACACTAATCGAGGGTGACGTATACAACATCAAAAACACAGTTCACTAGGTCACGAGGGAGGCGCTCCAGAAATTAATGATGAAGTAGCAGAATGTGTTGGGGGTACTCAGGGTGCAACTCCAGAAACTTTAGGTGCGGCCCCCATAGTAAGGAATGGTAATCGTCTACGGGGCTACGGGTACATCAACATTAGAGCAGTTGTTGCGAGCCAAAATGGTTGATACCATCGCCCTGCCAGAAGGAGCACTGATAGTAGACAACACGGAGGATAGAGCTGTGTTGGGCTAGCTCAAGGGACTTGGCCTAAACTTGGCTGCCCTTCCATGAGATATATTATACTAGCTACAGGATGGAGCAATGACATAGATCTGTGCTAGGGAAGGACGTGCATTGCAGATGCTCACTGAACAACAAATCAACATCAAGAAACTAAGCCTCCAATGCAATGAAGCAGTAGTGCAAACTCAACAATTGGAGAAAATCGTCAAGGAAGCATATCACCGAATCCTCGAACTAGAGATTGCAACAGAGTTACCAGTAGGTATGTGGATCCACAAATTGGCCAGTGGATTCCATGAGGCAAACGAGGAAGCAACGAGGATCTAGCTAGACCTTAACCTATAGATCGCGGAACTACGGCTGAAGGCACAACCCTCTACAGCCCCACATTTTAGAGAGCAGTGCCACCGTACAATTCCATTGAGGTCGGAAGCAATTTATCATACCATAAAATAGTGCACGGGCTTGTTAAATCAATCACTCTTCACCCTCACTTCACTGCAAGAAGACCCAACACTACAACGTTTAGAGACAGAAGCGCAAGAGTTGCAACAGGCCTATGACAATGTCTAGGGGACCGTGTAGACAGTCGCCCTTACTGAGCGATTGACCAAGATGAAGGAGGCCCATGCTCTAAAGGAATAGGTGGACGCCACGTGTCAGAAAGAAGCAGTGCTTAAAGCATGCTTCCAGCCTTGGCTCGAGGAAGCATTCATGGTCACCACCAAGATTGAGGGAAAGTTGGCACAGATGCAGGGCATATATGTACTCAGTAAAGGAATTGCACTTGATAACAATGCATAGAAGATACACGAACAACTAGTACAACGGACAGTGGAAGAATGTGTTGTGGACATAAGCAAAGCATAGAAGTTTTTGGATGGACTATGTGCAAAGATCACCGCACCAGCCGTGTGACTCGAGATGAGTCACAATGATGGTGTTGAGGGCCTGTTGGGTAGCGGATCCCCTCCCCATAACAAGTTTTGGGGTGTACAAGCCGAAGTTTTGGTTAATGTAATGAGTCTAGGGTTGTCTGCCCTAAAATAATGTTATTTAATATAGAATTTGTTAGCCTACGCATGGTCTGTGGACCATGGGATTGTATAAATAGAGCAAGGCTCTAAGTGTAAAAGTCAGTTTTAGCTTTGAGAAGTCATATGGGTTTTTGGGTGATGAATTATGAGTCTGTATGTCCGAGTCTGGGGTTGTAGTGGTAGTAAGAGGCTCTGTAGCTAAGTGCGCAGAGGCCTGGAAAATTCCACAACTATGTGTAGACCCCTGTAGCTGAGTGCATAGGGGAGAGTTGGGATTGTATCTGAACAGAAAATCAATAAAAGATAAGTTGATTTTGGAATATTCTGTGTCTATGCTTCTATTATCTTTATGCATCTCTTTACAGTTTTATGATTGTGCACACTTGTTATGAATGTTAAATGATTAATGAGAATATTAGGTATATGAAATTAAGTTAATATATACAATAATAGAACAGTAAGGATAAAGGATCTAAATAACACCTCTTTGCGCTCTTTACAGAGCTACGCAGAAGCAGTTGCACAAGTTGCGAACGATAGAGGGCTGCGCAAAGCAATGCTAATGTGCAGGATTGGTTCACGAACTTCCCAACCTTAATAAATACATCCCTAGGTTGTGGAAACCTGGTTCCAACACCCTTCCATACTACTTTGGTTAAGACCTTAGTCCGCACCTCGGACTGTTGCCGAAAGGGATTGTAGTTTCGGGATTTGTTTGGCTATATCACTTCTGAACCTAGGTTAGGCCCCAACACGCCAACAGAAAGTAAAATCCAAATTGGATGGCACAATTTTTTTTATTAAATAAGATGTCATAAGTCCTCATTGCAAGTGGAATCACTCAAAAAGACCTTTGTTAACCCATGCTAGAATATAGAAAAACATTACTAGTCGAAAATTTAGAAATTTGATAACTAGTGAGCTAGTAAATCTAAAAAATGCCTAACCTAATCAAGTTAAAATAAAATGGGGTATATTTTGTTATGAACTAGAATTTTTTTTTGATCCAATTCAAGTGGAACCAACTTGATTGAAGCTCGTTACCATGCTCTAAAAAATAGAAAATATTTACTGTTCTTTCCCACAAAGGAGTTCCAGAAATCTAGATTTGGAAATAAGAAGACCGATCGAAGCAGCTCAATGATTACTATAACTTTCCAAATATTTACCAAAGATGAAATAATTCTTGTTATCCTTCAAAATAAATTACATCAACCATTTAACTCAATCCTACAACAAGAAATCATTAATACCAAATGAAGAAATAGAAAGACATAAAAACAAAAGATGCATGTGAATAAGAAGTGAAAAGAAGGAAAGAAAATGATACAAAAGGGATCTAAGGCTCTTGGGATGGAAAAGCCCAAGGAAACCCAAATATCTATAGAGGAGAGCAAGATTTATAAGTTTAACATGACTCCAATCTTCATTATTTTCATCAATACAATTACATCCTTGCAAGAAAATACAATGGAGCTGCTGAAATATGAGTTCTCTCCACAAGAACGCTAATGAAAATCTATCCCTAAAGGAAAATATGACTTGGTACTTATATAAAATTATTAGGAATCATTTCCTATTAATGGAGGAATATTTCCCCACCAAAATCCTTTGATTAGTGGATCTAGTCCCTAGTACTAGGAATCTAAATTAAATGGTAGGGAACATATTCCTAGATTTTTTAAATCATTGGAGTTCCACAATTTGTGCCATGATTCCATAATATCTTTTTGAAATATTATTTACTATTGATCCTCCTGTAGTAGGGAGAAAGTCCCTAAATTATCTCCTTCTCCAAATCTTTATAATCTGCTCAATATTCTCATAATATTCCACAAAAATAAATAATATTAGGCACAAATATCAAATTATTCATAAACCTTCCTAATGAATATATTAAAGTTAAAAATGCATTATCTAATCCACAAAGAGAGTTTTAATGTGCTAAAGGATGGTCATAGTGTTGGGTTGTGTTATATTCTTTCCACGACTATCCTATGTGATTAATTGGGGGTTAGAGGGGGGCAGAGCCCCCCCTTCGTTGCGTCAATTACACAACGGGGGCATCATAGTGGTGGTGGTAATAACCCCTGTCCAGGGGGTTTGAGGGGGGTAGGTAGCCCCCCTCTATGGGGTCCAAGTGAGCGCCCCAAAATTTTTTTTGGGACCCTATATTAGGTTGGGAAGACCTACATATGGTTTTGTGTATGGTTTTTGCACATGGTTTTGGATGTGATGGTTTTAGGTCCATGGTATTGGATGCTTCGAGATGTATAAATATTTATTGTAACATTGAAATGAACATAATGAAAAATCAATCTGGTAGTCTTAGTTTTGGGATCTAGGGGAAAATCTCTATGTATATGTGTTTTATGTGTTATGCTCTTGCATTGGTTTATTTTCTGTGTTTTAGAATTCATATGCAGGTAATTTTGTATGGGGTTAAAACCTACATTTGGTATCAAAGTTGTTTTGGATTCAAGGGGATGCCTTTTTTGCTGAGGGGTTTCGCTCGAGCCTTTGGTAGACCCTATTCAATGGTAGATCTGCGAGATTAATTGTAGTGGTGAAAGAAGATGTCGAGCAGTGGAAAGATAGAGATCGAGAAATTTAATGGTTAGAGTTTTGAGTTGTGGAAACTAAATATGGAGGATCTATTGGTGGATAAAGATTAATGGATCACGGTAGATCTGAATACTAAACCAACGGAGTTTCCGATGAAGAATGAAAGAAGTTGGATCAAAAGGTAAAGAGCACAATACAATTGTGTGTCTCAGATTCATTATTGTTGAATGTCTTAATGTAATATATGGCAAAGTATTTGTGGGAAAAGTTAGGGAATTTGTACCAATCTAAGTCTTTGGTGAATAAACTGTTGCTACGAAAAAAACTGTATAACCTGAGGATGAAAAATGGAGACTCGGTGACAGAGCATCTGAATGCATTTAATACTATGGTAAGTTAGTTATTATTTGTTGATATTCAAATTTTAGATCCAGATAAGTGTATCAGTTTGTTGTGTTATCTACTAGATTTGTGGGATAGTTTGGTTATTACAATAGGTAGCAATGCAACTGCCTTGTAGTTTGATGAAATAGTCTCATCCTTGTTGGTGGAGGAGATGAGATGGAAAAATATGGAGATCCAAAATGTTGATGCCTTGTCTATATGATGATGGTCCCAGAACATAAACAAGAATAAGTCATCGAGTGGGAGATATAAATCTAGAGGGGGACCTAAATCTCCAGGAAAACCTATAAAGGTAGTTTGCTGGAAATGTGGAAAGGAAGGGCACTACAAAAGGGACTGTAAATCTAAAGCTCCTGACAAAGGAAATGGATCTGATGATGTTGCTTCTACAGAGGTGAAAACCACCTTAGACGAAGGTGGGAATGTGTACTTGGCTTCTTTAAGTACACGTGTAGATCATGAGGAATGGTTTATTGACTCAGGTGTATTCTTTCAGTTCACTCCCCATAGAGAGCGGTTCTGCGAGTATGAGAAATACGATGGTGGTGATGTCTTTTTAGGGGATGATAGGAAGGTTAGAATTGTTGGTTGTGGAAAAGTAAAGTTGAAATTTCAAGGTGGAAGGGTTAGAACACTTCTAGGTGTTGTTCATATTCTTGCATTGACTAGAAATCTAATTTCTGTAAGCAAGCTAGATGATGCAAGTGTAAAAATAGTGTTTGAGAAGGATACCTGCAAGATGGTTTGGGGAGCACTGGTATTCATGTGGGGAGTTCATATTGGAACTCTGTACAATCTGCAAGGTAGCACTATTGTTAATGGGTGCAACAATTTTTTGATTCTTGAAAGTGGAGTAGAAAATACAGTGGTCTCTGGAGAGAAGACCATGTTGTGGCATCAAAGGCTTCGACATATTTGAGAGAAGGGCCTTCGCATAATTCATGGTAAAGGTATGGTAGAAGGTATGAGTAATATCTCTCTGGATTTTTATTTTTGTGAAAATTGTGTATATGGGAAACATAATCGGGTGAGTTTCCCCTCTAGTGGTAAGAGGGCAAAAAAAATATTAGAGCTTGTGAACAGTTATGTGTTTAGACTTGTGAAGGTTCCATCACTGGGTAAGTCTGTGTACTATGTATCATTTATATATTACTTCTCAAGGAATACATGGATATATTTCCTTAAGAAGAAATATGAAGTCTTTCATAGGTTTAAAGAATTTAAGGCTTTGGTGGAAAACCAGACAGAGAAGAAGATAAAGGTGTTGAGGTCAGATAATGATGGAGAATTTTGCAACAAGGAATTTGAATAATTCTATAAGAAGTGTGGTATGGCATAGTAGAAGACTATTCCATACACACTTGAGAAAAATGGAGTTGAAAAAAGAATGAACATGATGTTGATGGAAAAGGAAAGAAGCATGCTCAGTGGTGCTGGGTTAGGACAGAAATTCTGGCAGAGGCAGTGGAGACAACATGTTACTTGGTCAATAGATCACCTTCAGCAACATTCAAGGATAAGACTCCACAAGAGGTATGGATTGGTAAGAAACCCTATCTTTCACATCTGAGGGTATTTGGATGTGATACATATGTACATTTTCCAAAGGAGAAAATGACCAAGTTAGATAGTAAATCTGAAAAGTGCAACTTTATTGGGTATAAGGATGGTTTAAGGGGTTCTAAGCTTTGGAACACAGTAACAAGGAAGGTTGTGTATAATCGAGATGTGGTGTTCAGAGAGGTGAAAGATGTTATTAAACATGAAGTCCAAGCAAAGGAACCTGAGAAGATAGAGTTTGAGATCAAGGAGGAAGAATCAAACACTACAACGGAGGAGGAATCAGAAGATGAAGAGCCACAAACTCCATGTGTAAGAAGATCAGTTCGAGAAATAAGGCAACCAGAAAGGTACAGTCCATCTTCTTTCTATTCAAATTTTTCTTTATCTATTACTAATGATGATCCTATAACTTTGAAGGAAGCAGTAGATTCAGAGGATGGAGAACTCTAGAAAGAGGCCATGGTTGATGAAATGGCATCTTTCCAGAAAAATGAAGCTTGGGATCTAGTGGAGTTGCTAGCTAGAAGGAAACCCATTGATAGCAAATGGGTGTTCAAGAATAAGACAAATGCAGAAGGAAAGGTGGAGAAATAGAAAGCTTGGTAGTAGCAAAAGGTTATTCCTAGGTGACGGGAATTGATTTTAGTGATATTTTTTCTCTTATTGCCAAGGTAGCTTCTAGATTAATTTTATCTGTTGTTGTTGCTTTTGATTTTGAGGTAGAATAGATGGATGTGAAGACAACATTTCTTCATCGGGTTCTTGAAGAGGATATCTACATGAAGCAACTTGAAGGCTTTGTAGTGAAGGGTAATAAAGAATTGGTATGCAAGTTAAAGAAGTCTCTGTATGGGTTAAAACAATCATCAAGGATGTGGTATCATAAATTTGATACATTTATATGGGGAATTGGCTTCACTATAAGCAAAGTAGATCATTGTGTGTATTTTAAATTAATTGGTGACTGTGTTATTTATCTAGTCTTGTATGTGGATGATATGTTGCTGGTTGGAAATGTCAAAAAATTATCCAAGATTTGAAGACCTAATTGTCCGCAAAATTCAACATGAAAGATCTTGGTGCTGCAAACTATATTTTGGGAATGGAAATTAAAAATGATCAAGAAAAGAGGAAGCTCTAGTTAAACTAGACGAAGTATGTGGAGACAATATTGCAGAGGTTTAATATGCAAGATAGTAAATCAATCAAGGTTCATATTCCTGTAGCTATAAAGTTATCTGTTGAATAATGTCCCAAGACACAAGAAGAGGAAGAGGACATGTCCCATGTTCCATATGCAAGTGCAGTTGGTAGCCTAATGTATGTGATGGTTTATACTAGACTAAACATTGCACATGTAGTGGGAGTATTGAGCAGCTTTATGTCAAAACTAGGGAAGGAGCACTGAACAACAGTGAAGCGTGTTTTCCGGTATTTGCGTGGCACTAGTGATTATGGCTTGTGCTACTAAGGGAGACTGGGATTAGATAGAGTGTTGGATATTTTTGGCTTTGTTGTTGCAGACTGGGTTGGAAATTTGTAACACAAAATATCTACAAGTGGGTATGTTTTTAACATATTTGGAGGTGCAGTCAGTTGGATGAGTAAGAGACAATTTGTAGGGCACTATCAACTACAGAGGCAGAATACATGGAAGCCACTCATGCAAGCAAGGAAGTAGTTTTATTGTAGAGATTGTGTTCAAGTATGGTGTTAGTAAAGGGAGCTATAAGGATAGATTGTGATAGCCAAAGTGCAATCTTCTTGGCAAAGAACTCTACTTACCATTCAAAGACAAAACACATTGATGATCAGTATCGCTTTGTGAGGTATATGATAGAAGACAAAAAGGTGTTGCTGGTAATGGTGGACACTTTGAAGAATACTGTAGATTCATTGAAAAAATATGTGAGCTCTGAGAAGTTCTCTTTGTGTAGAGAAAAAATGGGCATTGTAGGGATGGATAAATGACTAAGCTCTCTTGAGGCCCCCTGTGGAAAGAAAAAAAGGTGGGAGAATGTTGGGTTTCTTTATATTCTTTCCACGACTAGCCTACGTAGTTAACTAGGGGATTAGAGTGGGGGTGGAGCCCTTGTTCGTTGCACTAATTGTGCAGCAGGGGCGTCACGGGGGGATGGCAGCCTCCCCTGTCTAGAGGGTTTGAGGGGGTAGGTAGCCCCCCTCTACGAGGTCTGGGGTAGTGCCTTGAATTTTTTTTTTGGACCCTATATTAGGTTGGGCGGACCTACCTATGGTTTTGTTCATCGTTTTCACACATGTTTTCTTATGAGATGGTTTTTGATCCATGGTATTAGATGCTTCGACATGTATAAATATGCATTGTAACACTGAAAGAAACATAATGAAAAATCAATCTGGTAGTCCTATTTTGGGATCCAGGGGAAATTTTTTGTGTATCTGTGCTTTATCGGTTATGCTCTTGCATTGTTTATTTTATGTGATTTAGAATCCATATGTAGGTAATTTTTGTACAGGCTTAAAACCTAGACATAGGCCTTAATTTATGTCTAATTTAGAGGCCCATCAATGGGTTCACATGAAACTCCCTCAAGATCACCTTCTTCAGATCAGTGCTACGTGAAACATATATATTGTCCCTAAATCTAAGTAATCCATCTACCATGAGATGATATTCTACATCCTATGCACCTACACCTGTACTTGTACCTATAACTGTACCACTATCTGTACAGGTACCTATACTCCACTACAAGTTGTGTAAAATTTCCATATACCTGACATCCTATTATCCTACCTGCAGGAACATGTCCTGTAAGTATGTCCCATAGGAACTCATAACTGCTATGTGATTTACTTGTATCTGTTTGTTAAGAGAATCCTCCACCCTATTCTCTTCGCCTTTGATATACCTGATCTCAAATTTGAAATCATTGATTGTGGCCAACCACCAAACCTACCTTCCATTTAGATTCAATTGGTCAAATAGATATCAAAAACCACTATGATCACTCATCAATACAAACCTTTTTCCAAGAAGATAGTTCCTCCACATCTTCAATGAATTTATGATCGCGACCAACTCAAGATCATGTGTGGGGTAGTTATGCTCATGCTCATTCAGTTTATGTTACTTATAGAAGCCCACATGTTTTTCCTGCATAAGGACTCCACCAATTCCTCTCTCGCAATCATATATACATACTACAAACTCTTTGTCTGGATTTGCAATCTTTAACATTGGTGCAAGTGTCAACAACTACTTTAGTTGTTAAAAATGGGCCACACTCTCCTTTGTCTATTCAAAATTCTTACCTTTCCTCTACAGCAATGTGATATGATAAGGAATCTATGAGATGTTCCTAATGAATCTCCTGTAATAACCTACTAACCCCATGAAATATCTCACCACATCCACATTCCTGGGAGTTTCCCACTCCTTGATAGCTCTTACCTTTTCTCGATCCACTGCTATATCCTCCCTGGTGACACATGCCCTAAGTAGTGTACCTCACTTTGAAAGAAACTCCACTTGATTAGCTTAGCATACAATTGATACACTCTCAACAATATCAAAACTACTGCTAAATTTGTGACATTCTCTTCTTCATTTTTAGAATATACCAATATATAATCAATGAACACAATAACAAAATTAGAAAAATATGGATGAAACACACTATTCATCAAGAACATAAAGATAGTTGGATCATTAGCTAAGAAAAATAGAACTACAACAAACTCATAATGTTCATACCTGGTCTGGAAAGTTATCTTGTAGATGTTTTCTTCTTTAATACATACCTGATGATGTTTAGATCTTAGATCAATCTTCGAGAACATGACTTCTCCCTTCAATTGATCGAACAAATTATCAATCCTTTGTAACATATAATTTTTATTTATGGTTACTTTGTTCAACTACTTATAGTTAATGCACAATCTAAGAGTACTATCCCTCTTCTTAAAAAAAAATATCAGTGTGCTCGAAGGTGATACAGTTGGCCTAATGTATGCCTTGTCCAACAATTCCTTCAACTACAACTTAAACTCTACCAACTCTAGTGTACTCATCCTATAAGGTGTCTTTCATGATGGAGCTTCCCTTGGAACCAACTCAATATAAAAGTATACTTCCTTGTGAGGTGGAAACTCTGAAATATCTGCAGAAAATACATCCTTAAACTGTTGTAGAACTAGGTACCTCCTCAAAACATATGCATCCTCAACATTCTTACCTTTTTCACTAGAAATGTGCACTACAAATAACACACACCCTTTCTTGTGGCTACACTTGGCCTGCATAACTATCACCATTCTAATTGATGTTGATTTATTCTTAGCCCACAAAACTCTTTGTTCCTTGGTGTCATCCAAGCACTTAATGGCTTTGTCAAAAAAATCCACCATGGTTCTATGAACGTACAACCAATCCATGTGCAATGTAATATTGTATGATCCTAATGGTAATACATTCAAATTTGTTGACGTAGGCATACCATTCAAATCAAATGTAGAAGATCTTCCCCAGTGATGAACTCACTTCTTTGTACTTGTAGCCAACTGCACTAACCAAGACTCTGCATGAACTTCTTTATTCAAATCAAACTTATCCACCAGGTTAGGAATAACATTACTATAACTAAATTAAGGGTTAATCAAAATAGAAACAATTTGATCACAAATCTTACCATCTATCTCAATGATATATGGATGATATTCTTCATATCTGTTATCCACCACTACATAAATATTAGGAATACTCTGCCCAACATCTCCCACTGTATATTCCTCCTCTGCACTATAGATCTACGGTCTAGCACCTTGATGTTGTGGAAAATTTCTCCCATGATGATCTTTTCCATAAGTCCAACACTTTATAGGCTTCCAACTTGCATCCATGTTCTGCTCAAATAAAAATCCTTGTCCTTTGTGAGATGCATTGTACTTCTTAGATGGCTCTGCATTCTCTTTATTACCTGTACCCAGAGGCCTTGGTTGCTTGTTGTCCCATTTTCATTTTTTCTTTTCATTTCCCTTCCAACCTTTCTTAGTCTTAGCTTTGTGCTTCAATTGCTCATAGCAATGCTTTAGCTTTAAGATGGCCTCCTCCAATGATCTAGGCTCGTCAAATTGAATCCTATCTTTGGATGAAATTGGTAATCCACTAAAATTTATCTCTAAATTTTGGCCTTATGCTCCCGAGGTAAGTCACATAACTTAGTAGCTCCAAGAACCTACTAGTGTATTCCTCACCTATCATTGATCACATCTTTATCTCTTATATAAGTAATTATTCTTGAATAGTCTCTTGAGCTCACTCCAAGTCAAGTCTTTCTCATGAATAAATCTAAAATTATTCACATGTTCCCAAAGTATTTATGCATTACCTATAAGGTTGAATGTAGATATTATGGCCTTCATGTTCTCTAAATAATCATGCAATGAGAAGAACTTCCTCATACCAAGAAACCATGCCTCTTCATCCTGTGATTTCTTCATATCTCCATCAAGCGTAGGTGGTTTTCCTTTCTTAAATTCATCTAGAAAGTATCCCGTATCACTCCTCCTATAAGGATGATAATGATGATGAACATGATGTCTATCAGAACCAGAATTAGAGTAGTACTTGTGTCCATCACGACTCCTATCCGAAGTATCCAATAACCTTCCATCTCTCATTGTGTCATCTCTATCCACCTTGTGACCACCATGAGACCTACTACCATATTCCCCATTAGTTATACCATCCTAACCATGAACGATTTGAGCTGGTCCCTCTCGCTACAATTCTGACAAACTCTGAAGTATAACTACATTCACTGCTACTTGTTTCTCCTATGCATGTATGATTCTATCATTATATTACTTAAAGCACGTTATTTCTGCCTTTAATATTTTCAGTGTGTTTGCGAAACCAGAAGATTTCCAAACACAACGCTGCGACAGCATCCTTTCCATCAATGAAAGCTACAGTATCACCTGTATCTTATAAGATTTAAATTGAAAGTAAGTTCTTATGCAAACCTAGAACAAATAGAATGTTGTTGAGGTGTATGTTGCTTCCATTCTCCAGCTTTATAGAGGTTGATCCAATACCTCTTATGGGAGAGCTCTTATTATATCCAAGTTCTGTTGAATAAGTGGATTTACCTTTTGATAAGGTCTTAAATTTTTTGGGATGGCTAGTGATGTGTCTTGATTCACTACTATCAATTACCTAAATTTTTTCATCTTGGAATGTGCCAGAGAGAGCTGAGAAGAAAAATTCATCCTTTTCCTCGATTGATGTCTTCTTTGAATAAAATAAGAGACTACATCAAACAATGACACCTTTCTTGATATGGCTTTCTATATTGTAACACTTATTAATGGACTTATTCAATGTAGAGGAGATATTCATGATGCCCTTATCTAACCTTAGCTCTAATACCATGTTGAGAATTCAACAGGGAAATGAATATGTTAATTCTCTTCAACTTGATAATTCTTTGTGTTATCCTTTTACATATTTGCTTTGATCCTTATTATTATAGTGTGAGAAACATAAAACACCTACCAAAACAATAAGAATAGTGACATAGTGTATAGGCTGCAAGTCAGAGCCAAAGCCCCTCCTCTTAAGGGGAAAACCCTTAAATCTCTTCTCTTCTTATAGATATTTTAATTGACGAATACCAAGACCTTATGACTTAAACAAATACCATCGAAGATGAAGATCAACCACTTGAGATAATTTGAAATCATTGTACTATCCAAAACTAGTGAAATCTCTTCATACTGCACCAACTCGACCTCCTGATGCAAGAACTTCGACCTCCTATTGCAGATATAAAATTTTGACTTCCTTGCAACTATTGTTGCCACATGTGGGAACATCAATCTTATTCCTAGAGCCTTATTCTGACCTTCACTTACCTTTCCTTCTGACTTAGGGCTTGAGATATACCCTTAGTAGCCTCTGCCTTCAATCATTCCTTCCTTCCTTCCAACACTGAACTAGATGAGACCCTTGCGCATAAACCCTAGCTTCCTCTAACATGTGAGAGGGAGAGATTTAGACCAAAACACTTCATCCTTATTCAACCTCTTCTTCATCATTCATTTTATACTTCTTCTTTGTCATCTTCTTCACATATAATGAGTGAGTGACTTTGGAGGACGAGTTTCTCTGCTTATATAGGCTTCTTCAAGGGGTAGATGTAGTAGGCCGACTGGACAACTTCTAGGCCAAATTGATATTGGAGGGTATTTTGAATCTTTAAATACAAAAATATTTGTTCTTTACAAGTTACAATGTTCCCATTGGGGTCTTCAATATATGGAAATGACTATTTTGACTTCTAGACATAGGATAAACCCTAGAAGTACTCAATGGGTGCTTGACCTATAAAATAAAAGAACTTGAGCATGAAACCCATGCTCCAATAATAATAATAATAATAATAATAATAGGCATGTGGCCACCACATCTCTTCTCAAAGATAAGCTACCATCTCCCAAGCTATTTTATTTCCATTATGTATGTAGCCATATTTCAATTCTTTGATATTAATCAAATGAAGTTTTATTCCTAGTACATCTTTGTTTTTATGTTTATATCTATATTATGTTACATTCTTGCATAGGTCTAAATGAATTACACATGAAAAGAGTTATGATATTGCACTTCCCAATATCCTTGGTCCCCTTTTCCTCCAGTTCATTTAGAAAATTCTTTCTCATAGGACCTAACCTGTGACTAATGGCTTAGCAATATATCAAAGCCCCCTCTGTATCATAACTCACATAGCTGAAATGTTAACGATATTTCACTATCTGATATCCTTGGCTCCCTTTTCACTTAGCTCCCTGTGTGTTTCCTTCTCTTAGGAATGAGAATTGTGATGAAGGGTTTAGCACGATATATGTACCGCTAAATATCATAACTCTCACAATTTGAATCATGATATTTCACTATATGATATCCTTGGCTCCCTTAGCATTTATCTGCCTATGTGTTTTCCTTATCATAGGACTAAGGGTTGTGACTAGGGGCATAGTCCTAGGTGCTAAGACATTTTGTTTCTTTCGTGGGTTTATACCTCTTGTTTTAAATCTCCTTCTCCCTTGGTTCCTTTGGTATCATCACGACCAAGTGTCAAGGAAGCATTGGAGATCTATTCATCGAAACCTATTATACCATTATTTTCACAAGAGTTACAATATTTCTATCCTCCAATATGTTGACATCACTAGCCACTGCACTTTCTCAGGTCCACTAGCATGCCGCCATGTGTACTACAAGAGGAGAGAGAAAGAGTCTCGATCACCCTTGAATTTTCAATAAATCCTTTGGTTACTTGATCGACATTCCTTGACATTTTTAACACTACCAGCCTTACTGGATATCGTGGTTTCTAAGAATTCCTCTATTAAGAAGTCTCGATATTCCGATGTCCTAGACCTCTCATATTATCAGCTCCATTATCCTAATATCAAATACTTCGCCTGCTCCGGTATATTGGGCTTCGATGCTCTAGTCTCTGAGGTTCCGATATCAAGTCTTGATGGGCTCCAATCTTCGATATTTCATCCTTCTTAAGACTTCAAGTCCCTGGACTTCAACAGATCATATCTTTTGATCCAGGAGTCCATTTTTCGACTTTCGAACACTGTTGGAAATGTAACATCCCTGGTTAAAAACTCATGTAAAAATATATAAGGCCATGGTGATGGGACATGTCTTCCAAAATGAATGGTGGGGAAAACATCCTAGTTGGTATTTATTCCATTTATTTTGGCTAAGGAAATTGGTAAAGGCAATGTCTAAGGCATTGGAGAGGCAAATATGCATTTTTGGCACATTTATTTATGAAAATAATGGAAATTAGGAGAAAATAAAGGTGAAAGGTCACATGATTCATGTCAAGAGGAAATTGAAGGGAAATAATTGGAAATTAAGAAAATAGAAGCCTCATTCATAAAAAGGATTATGAGGATCTATGAGTGGGTTCAGTCAGTCTAAGCTTGGTCAATTTAGTTTTGGTGGAGCTCTCTTCTATTCTCTCTCTCATACTCTTGGATACTCAAATTTTTCTTGGAGAATTCTTTGAGAGGTGTGGCATACTTGGATTTTTGGATCAAGAAGTCAAAAGGAAGAGCAAGAAAGTGCAAGAGGGCATCGAGATCAATAAGTACATCGGGTTTTGGATGCAGGTACCAAGTTGCATGTATGTTTTCCTCACTAGTTTTGGCATGCATGGCATATGCATGTGGTTTATTGGATCTTATCTATCATTTTCATGGAGGATGGTTGGGAATGACATTGGATTTTCCTAGCCTTTCCATTTCATGGATAACCATGGTGATTGTGGATTTATTTCCTTGTTTTTTCTTGGTTGGTTCTCATGTTTCCTTAGCTTGGGTTGAGTAACTAGTCCTCGAAGCTTTGATTGAACAAACTCTTTGGAAGCCCTATAACAACTTGGGTTGAGTTACTAGTCCTCAAAGCCTTCGTTGGACAAATTCTATGGAATCCCTTTATGGGTTGAGTTACTAGTTGTAGAATCCTTGGTTGGATAAATGATCTGTAAGCTTGAAATAAGTTGTGGGTTGAGTTACTAGTCTGGAAGCATTGGCTGGGAAAATGCTCTAGAGCCCTAGAAGGTTTGGATTGAGACCAATATAATTAGGGTTTTCAGATTTCCGATCATGAGGTGGAATCACTTTTTGACGAGTCGCAGTGGATGGCCTCTGGAAGCCTTGTAGGGTTTTGGATTGATGTGTTCTATGAGATCCCACATTCATGCTTGGAATATGGCACAAGGACGAAGAGACATTTCGGTCAACCATTCTATGGACAGGTGGAATTCGGAAGTCCCATCCCAAATTTGGGTTTTTCATCATCAATATGAGGTTATTTCTCCTTTTATTTCTATGAGTATTATACTGGTTTATGTGTGGATTGTACAACTATGGATTACTTGGTATTTTTCTTGGTACCATGTTAGTTATGTATATGTTTTATTACAATAGCTATGTATGGATTGCATCATGTTTATCCTTGTAAATGAATCAACAATGTATATATGACCTAATGGATGAAATGCCAATTAATGTGTTGAGGCATCAATACTTCTTAGTTATTTTGAGCTAAGTGTGAAACCCTTATGGTTAGATATTTTATTTACTCTTGTATATTACATATTCATGATATATTTGAAGAAATTCCTATCATGGTTAGTAGGGGTCTATTCAACCCCTAGCAGAAGAGCAATTAGGGATAAAATAGGTTGAATGGGCTCTTCAAAGTAGGTTATGGAGAAACTGTTAGTAGTAGGCAAAGATTGCAAACCAGGGGTCAAGACCATTTGTGGGAAATATTGTTGTTCATCAGCTACAAGGGTGGAGTAACAATAAACCAGTGTGGTTTCTATTAAATGTTGGGGTTCAAGAAAGCTAGTGTAAAGTAGGGCTTCTTAAATTAACTCTATGGTCACTTCAAGGATTTTAGCCCTAGTAGAAGAGTGTTGGATTGAGGTGGCTTGACCTGGGTTCAATGTTCATTAGCCAAAAAAATCCCTACACTATTGGCCCTTTCGGCATCAGCCAATTGAGCACGGTCTGAACTCTCACCCGAAGTAGTATGGGGCGATGCTGGTTGGAACCAAGTTTCCACACCTTGAGATGGTTGTGATGTGATTTAATTCCTCTATCCCTACATTCATGCAATTTTCTTCACTCTAGCGCTTGCAAGATGAGCCCTCTATTCTAGCCTTCAATACCTCTGTGAAAGAGTACAATTAACCTTCGCATCACCCTAGCCTACTACGCAGGTACTTTTGCGCTGCTATGGCAATGTGTTGTGTAGATTCCCCACCTAATCTAAGTGACTTACTTATATTATTAGATAATTAAATTTAACACCGTGTAAATAGATATTCGTAAATGCATTTAGGTATTCAATGTAATTGCATTCATTCATGAATCACATAAGCATAATAAAGGAAAGTCATATGTAACATATCAAGATGCATCAATAGAACAAAGACATAGGAACTGTAGAATATTTATCTTTATTGATCTTTTCCAAGTGTTTACAAACTCTATCTACCCTGCACACATAGCTGCAGGGGTCCGTGCACTCAGTTGTGGACTTCTAGCCTAGGCCTCTGCACACTCAGCTGCAGAGCCTCTACCTATGCTATGACCGAAGACATATACTTCTTACTTGAGAGCTATGACTCCCCTACATCATTCATCATTATCTCTCTCTAAAACTACTTAGATCTTAGCTCTTTTTATACAATCCCATCATCTGTAGACAAGGGTTAGATCTCTTACAATTGACTTTACTTTACAAAAATAAGGGTGGACTACCCTTTATGACACATGACACCTTCACACTACATGACCAAAAAATGCGGAGGCTTTACAATTTTATTACAAAATTTGACTTAAACATGAGCTTTTAGCCCCAAAGCTATCCTTGGGGGATCTCGCTCCCAACAAGCCCCCAACACAAACATTGTGACTCACCCTCAAGTCATTCGGTAGGCGCAGAGATCTTTGCACAAAGCACATCCAGCTTGACCTGTATGATTGCTACCTCAGTCGTGCACTGAGTTGCCACCTATTTTGCATCTTCCACTGTATTCTCAGTCACTGCTTCTGCACTATCACCCTGAAGATTTTGTTTCATCGCTTGTAGAGTCCCAAGTTTGTCTTCAATATTTACTATGAATGCATAAGCTTCCTCTAGCCAGGGCTTTGGTCTCGCGTTCAGTAGTGGTTCATTGTGCAGTGTGATGTCCACTTGTTCCTTCATCTTCTTGGTCTCTTGTAACTTGGCTAGTCTCTATGTTAGCGCGACAGTTCACGCTGTGCCCTTAACCTCATCATAGCATTGTTGCAGCTTATGGGCTTCCGTATATAGCTTATATATATTGGGGTCCTCATGTAGGCTTGTTAGTACCTCAAATAACTGCTCAAACAACTATGTGCATTCTGCTACTACACTCTCCATCGCCGCTACCGCCTCTGCGATAGCGGTCGCCCATTATTACTTTACTTATGGTGGTGTTGAACACTGGGCCCTCAATTGTAGCTCTATAATTTGCAGGTTCAACTCCAACTGAACCCGAGCCATCTCAGTCTAAGTGTCATGCACCCTTGTGGCCAACTTACGGATGCATACCTCGACTAGCTCCTCCTACAAAATGGCCAACCCCAGGACCATTCGGCATGCTTCCTCAAGGACTTGCATAATCTTCTTTCTCTAAACCATTTGTTGGTTTGAGGGGGCTTGACCTAGGTTCAATGTTAAATAGGCAAACAATTCCCTACACTACTAGCCCTTTCAACATTAGCCCATAGAGCGCAGACCAAAGTATCACCCGAAGCAATATGTGTGAATGCTGGAACCAAGTTTATGCACCCTTAGATGGTTGTGATGTCATTTAATTTCCTCTATCCCTATCTTCACACAAGTTGCTTCGCTATAGGGCTTGCAAGGTGAGCCCTCTATTCCAGCCTTCAATAACTAAGTGAAAGAGTACGATCGACCTTCATGCAGGCTTATCTTGCTACTCAGGTACTTTCGCACTGCTATGCAAGCATGTCATGCAGATTCCCCACTTAATCTAAGTGACTTACTTATCTTATTAGATAATTAATGTTAATCCTTCGTAAACAGATATTCGTAAATGCGTTCATTCATTCAATGTAATTGCATTCATTCACGCATCACATAAGCATAATAAAGGAAATTCATACGTAACATATCAAAATGCATCGACATAATGAACACAAGTATTGCAGAATATTTCTCTTTATTGATCTTTTCCAAGTGTGTTCAAACTTTGTCCACCCTACGCACACAATTGCAGGGGTCAGCACACTCAGCTACGAACTTCTACCCTAGGCCTCTATGCACTTAGGTACAAAGCTTCTACCTAAGCTGTGACCCAAGACTTAGACTTCTTACTCCAGAGCTATGAATCTCTTACATCATTCATCATTGTTTGTCCCTCCAAAACTACTTAGAGCTTAACTCCTTTTATACAATCCCATGGTCCACAGACCCTGGGTAGATCTCTTACAACCATATTTACTTTACAAAACTAAGGGTGGACTACCCTTTATCACACATGACACCTTCATGCTTCGCAACCACAAAATGTGGAGTCTTTACAATTTTATTAGAAAATTTGACTCAAACATGGGTTTTTATCCCCAAAACAGTCCTTGAGGGTTCCCGCTCCCAAGAAATAGACAAAGCATTTTCTCTACATCATCTGCAGTCAACCAGGAGATGAACTGAGGAAAGTGGTTGAAAAAGGGTGGGATTTGGTAATGTAAACATGAGCCAGCGACCCATAATGGGTCTTCCTCCATGACATGGCTACCATACAGGGTTAAACATAGGTCTGCGAGATGGTAAGAATACGAGGGGTGGTAATTGGTGCCTCCATGTCCATGAAAGGGTCAACACTGGAGGAGGGTTTGGCTTCATAGGCCTTGGGGGTCTTGGGAGTCACCTTCTTCATGTTCTACAAATATTTGAATGAATTACAAGTGGAGAGGATCGGTTTGTTACTTGGCTATCATGGAGTGGGTCAAAAACGATGTCGCGAGGAGATTAATGACTTGTTGAGAGCTTCAACGACATTCTCGATGGGCAACTTATGGGAGATCTTGCACTGAGAATTGATGGGAATGTTTTAAAATGTGAGGTAGGAAGGTTTTGCATAAGTGGAGCAGGTGAAACAGTCACCTGACTTGTGATGAAATCTCGAGAGAGACTCATGGCTGGGCAATATTGGGTGATGATGGGGGATAGGTGGATGGGAGCAGGCAAAGTCAAGTTACTATTGTCCATTTCAAACTTCACAATCACTTGAATTGGCATCGATGGGTTGGCCCACATGCTGCATCGTCCCCACAATCCTTCGTCAGGTAGGATATCAGGAGGTTGAATCCAATGCTTACCCCTCATAATGGATTTGGGTCGTCAGATCCACGGGTGCAATAATCTATCTTTTTATCTCCAAGGGTTAATCACTTACTTTCTATGCAAGTTACTCCCCTAAACTGCTTGTGGGGGTGGTCAGGTAGGGATGAATGATGATCCACCCCTAAATTGCTCAACTTTTAACCAATAACGTGCACCATTGTAAAAACTTTTTTTGCCTAACTATACTTTATTGATGGGGGTCCCTTGAGTGGTGTTCTTAACCCCAAACCTTGTACCATGGCTCTAGGGTCTGGTAATTTCCTTCCCTAACTGATTTAAAGGGAATTTTGAGATAGGATACTTGGATTTATTCTCTTAGCTTCTTAAAAGTGATGATGAAGGGCAACAAAACCACCAATGTACTCCATGAAATAGGCATTAGTAATAGGATATGACTTGAATACATTTATAAAGGCAGAGCTATTTTCTGCTATATTTCTAAAAGACATAAGGTTTAAATTTAAAGGAAACCTATTATCACCACTCTTGAATGCAATTGCAATGGCAAGATGATAATTTAATCCTTGCAAACATGAAAATAAAATAGTTAGGACAGATTCTCCAAATTTTTACCCTCATAAATAAATGTTATAATTAGGCAAGATGGATCCCCAACATATGCTCCATTGTATTTCTATGAATTCATGGCTGGTAGAATTTAAATTCATGTCTAAATTATCCTTAGAAAGGGACTTCATCATAATTTGATTTCTTTTATGTCAAGGTCATTTAATTTTTTTTTGTCTTACATAGTTTTTGTAAAACACTTCACAGGCAAGGACTACATAATATACTTTTCATGCATCCTTTGTCTCACTTTTATTTATTTGACCTCCAATATTAGAAGAAAGTTCCATTGAAAATAACTTTCATGTAAGTGTTTTTAAAATGTTTGATGAATATCCATTCACGCTTTTATACCTATAATCAAACACAAAACCACTAGATCTAATAGTAAGGAGATGCCATGAAATTTAGATTGGTCACATATTAACCCTAGAAAAAGGTGTCCAAGTATGGAAATTTTTCTCTCTCATAGTGAAAAATAATACCAATAAATACCAACTTTCATTCCACTTAAAAGCTACAACTGTGAATGGGTCCTCCAATGCAAAAGGAAACCATAAATTATGCTCTACAAAATATGTTAGAGGGACCTATTATTATGGGCTATCGATCAAATAATAAAGGAAGAGGAAATAACCTAACCATGAAATCCATGGTACTAAAGATTTATTATAATTATTATTATAATAATACATTATTATTATCACAGCAAGACATATTACATAATATTCAATAAGGTTCTTCCATTTCTTAACCACCTATTGTCGCTACTACAACACCCTCCAAAATATTTCACTATATTTAAATTTTCTAGCCTAACTCATTGATATAATAAGTGTGACCTTGGTCATCAAGTTTCATTTCAAGTCATGCAATATGTTTCAAGTTTTCGTGATCATTATTATGTGTTGTCGAATTGATTACGACATATCTACTGGGTTTCATGGTCGTAACACCTTTGTTTACTGTAAAACGATAATTTTTGTTCATAGTCACACATACTTTGTTTGTTGTACTTGGGGAATATGTTTAAAGTGATGTTTTGATGTCTATGATCATTTTTCAAGATTTCCTAATTTTTCTTGATGATTTGGTTTGTTTCGCACATGATTTTATGTCTAAACTAATTGTGTTCATCCCTTATTTTATCCTCTAGACTTAGAAAAAAATTGTTTTGAAAGTGAACCTATTATGTTGAGGAGCACAAAAGAACATAATTAAGCCTTGATATGGAATCCTTCATTATTTGAATATGCACCCTAAACCCTCCAAGAGTGCATAGTGCAATCCTAAATCATCATTCCCATTTCATTGCTCCAAAATTCCCCCTCAAAGAACCAAGCCTTCCTTTGAGCACAATCCTTCTACTCAAAGAAATGTGTCCTCCTTAAGCGCATGAGAACACCCTGAACAATCAAAGATAACCCCTTCATCCTTCAACAAAGTGCCTTGCTCCCTCATTCGCCCTTTTGAGGACATGAGTGCACTCTAAAGCCTTGAAGCCTCATCTTTTGTCCTCTGACACTATGCCTTGCACCCTTTTTTGCCTTCTTGAGAGTATTAGCACACCCCAAAGCCTTGAATCCTTTCCCTTCCACCTTCATCTCTACACCCTGCACCCTCCCTGTCTCCCTTGAGTGGACAATGCACTTGGGAAGCTCAAAGCCTAATCCTTTTTCCGTCAAAGATGTGCCCTACGCCCTCTCTTTAGTTTCTCTCTCTCCTTGAGTGCATCTTGAAGCCCTAAATCTTTATATCTTCATCCCTTCAACTTTTTGAAGTGCGCCCTTGCACCCAAAACTCTCCTTGCTCCTCCCAAGCACATTGTTGACATGAACGTAAAATTTGCATGAAACATGTTAGAATAGTAGTTTTTTTAGGCTGATGGTTAGTTGCCATGATTGATTACTGTTACAGGTATTTCATGAACAACATGGAAAGAAAGCATAAAGAAGATCGAGACAAGAAGCAAGACAAAGGAAGCATTAAAGAAAAAATAACACATTAAAGTGTTGTTGATTGAAGCACCCTAAAGACTCCATAATTTAAAAACCATTTGGAGGGTGAATACATTGATGATCAGAGGATGCATTGAAAATAAAAGGCACAAGTGGAAGCCATGTCACCCATTGAATAAAATCCTTGTCATTAGTCACTATGAGTCCCAGTCATCAATGGTAGTGACTTGTCATGTCCTCATTACATGATGATGTAGAAACTATTATGTAATGATGTAACATTGTAAATACAAAGAAGTGGAATGCCAAGAGCCATGTATGGACAAAAGAGCCATGTATGGAAGTCCAAAAGACATGTAATTCCAAATTTATTTGAAAGTCCAAAGGTCATTAGAAGTTGGAAATCCAATAGTTATGAGGATATGAAAATTCATGCCTCAAATTATAAAATGATCCTCATTACTCATGTGAAGGACTTTTGACCTTGGCTTCTCCCATATGTATTACAAAGATAGAGATAGTAATTTTAGGGATAAAGTAGTGGCTTTAATGCTCCATTATTGGAGCTACCAGTGTTCATTGTACTTGTGTATCTTGGAACTTTTTCTTAATACTTGAATCCTTTTTTCCAACACATTTCCATGCATGGATTATGAATGTTTTAAGACTATTTTTCTAATCATGTTCATTGTCTCATGTGCTGGAGTAATTGAACTATTTAGATGACTTTTGTGCTAAACTTTTTGGAAATGTGTTGCAATGATTTTAACGATTGTTGCATTTATGTGAATTATTTCACTTGATGCTTAACAATTATTTCTTGTTTATGTACATGTGTCTCCACTAGATTAGTACTATTACTTATTTTTTAGAGGATCACCTTTTATCCATGTTAGTGAAAGAACCTTGATACATATAAGATTGAACATTTCACAAGGCACACTCTCTTGCTCATTCAAAAGTACATGTTCACTTCTCTCTCATGCTAATTGGATAGGTCAAGGAATATCTTTAAATAAATGGCAGCCATGTCATATTTGTTGATGGGAGTCCTACACAAAACAATGTGGGGTTTGAGTGGAACCTCATATCGGGGAGATCCCCTATATGTTGGTTGTATCCAACAGTGTCAACGCCACCTTTATATCGATCTAGATCAAAAATACTAAAATGAAAGCTTTAATAGCTAAATTATTACAAAATTATGATAAATATAATATTTCAATTATTGTGATCAGAGATGCTCTCTCACTCAGTATAATAAAGATATTGTAATGTTTAACATTTTGACTGATTCAAAATAAATAAAAATTAAATTAAATTAAACATGAAACTAATAAAATAAAATAACAAAATATGAAATCTACCAACCCATGGGTTTTTCTGATGGTATTCTTCTCTAATGTGGCCTATTTAAAGGCTAATAATTAAACTATCCTAGATCCATCTTAAGTCCATATCTACCAAGAACCCAAAGGGATCAAATATCTTTCACTCTAAAATAAGTTTGGAGGTAAAGACACATGTTTGATCCCTTTTAGCACTTGGTAGATCTAGAGTTAAGGTAGATCATCTAGATTGGTAGATGTAATATCCTAACTTGTAAAAAATCATGTAATTACATACTTTCAAAAAATTACTAATTTAATATATAACGAAATAAAAAGTGATAATCCAAGTAAAACTTTTCATGAAGGAATGATTAGTTATTTGAATTATAATCAAGAATTAGTTACCAACAACCATTGGCATTCGTTAATCAAAAATAATTATGAAAACAAGATCTAGAGGGGGGGATATGGGGGTTAAAAAATATGTTCCACCTCTCATTGTTTATATACATCTTTTGTTTGTTTGTTGCTATTATGAAATATGTAGACAAGTCCTTGTTTCATAGGTTTTTATTTGACAACAATTTCACTTGTATTACATCTCTAGTGTGACATTTTTAGAGAAGGCGTAACTAACTATTTTTGAATATGTATATCACTGTTGAGAAACACTAGAAGCCCAAGTGTGAGGGATCAAATTTTATCTCTCGGTAGAAGTGTTTGAAGTTGATCTGTTGTGGTAATGTTTACATAGTTAGGATGAACTTTTCACAATGATGATAAATACACTAATTTTATTTGTTTGTGGATCCTTAACATTTTGATTACATAATGGCCAAAATCATATGGATCCTTAACATTTTGATTACATAACATCATATGGATCCTTAACATTTTGATTACATAATGGCCAAAATCCATTAGAAGTATTACAATGGAAAATTACAAGTCCAAGATCAACATTATCCCGATGAGCGTCACAGTCATGGGCTTACGTGACCAATGTGAATTGAAATGGTAGAGAGGGATAAGTAACTACCTTTTTTTTAAGAATAGGTAGTTCTTGTGGTTTGTTTGAAAAAGAACATGTCACTTTTGTGCTTAATTATGGTGAAAATAAGTAACTATATCAATTCTTCGAAAAGGATATGTTTTTATCTTTCTAGTTCTTTAAAATTAATATATGATTATTTTTCATATAGATAATAGCTATTTTTCTTGAAAAATGACATGTATTCATATGCATCAAAATGATAGTTATTGCATTATTTTTCTTATTAAATATAACATGTTTACATATAAAAAATAAATAGCTATCGAGATATATTTTTCTTAAAATATATATATGTATTTCATGCACAAAAATAATAGATATTTCACTAGATTTATTTAAAATGAAAGATGTATTTATATGTACAAAATAACTCATATGAATATCATTTGCATAAAATTATTAGCCATGTTATTTGTTTGGAAAAGACTACATGGTATAAGTGATCTGTTGTTGAATGTTAGTTTTGTTGTGCTAATTTCAACTTCAAAATTAAAAACAATTGTGCATCATTTTCTTTATGTGGATAGGATTCCTTTATGGTGTTTGTAAATGTAACAGGGAAATTTGTCAAGTTTTATGTCAAATTCATGAGAAAAATAGCATGTAAATAAAGTGTTGAACATCAACAATAAAATATACAACAAATCATCAAAATTAACACTTAACACAATGTTTTGATGAAGGCATTCACCCCTCTAGAGCTACATCTCCTTGGGCCAACTTTGATGGCTTGGGCCTCTGTATTTGTTCAAAATGGAGAAATGTTATATTTACAATGCTCTACTACTCCTAAAAACTTCTTCAATGTGTTCATAGCATCAAAATCATCTAGACTTTTTATGAGCCCAAATTGGTCAAAAAATGCAAAAGTTATGGCCTCTTCAGTTTCCCCTAGGAAAACTCCACCAAAACTAGAGAACTCTAGTTAATCCTACCAAATTTGGAGAAAATCTTAAATTTATCAAACTGCCAAAAATACCACCAAGTTAATACCACAATTAATTAAATGATAAGCATGGGTTAAGGTTTAATCCAACTTAGCACATTTAATGGCACGGTTAGTGCCTAAACACCAACCTCCGGTTATGGCTTTGGTCACATGTGGAGAGGGCACTAGCCCTCTCCTCCCCTAACCTTTGACACTTTAAAATTCAAATATTAATTGTGCCTATTACATGTTAAATGAGATGTTGTGGTATAATGGTAAAACTCCGAATTTGTGTGGGCGAGGTCGAGGGTTCGACTCTGCCGACTAGCCCATAAAATTTTACAATGCGCTAATGTTGATAGGCCATCGGGGAGGGACATGTGGCAGCCTCTAGGATTGCCACATGTCTCCTTTTCATTGCTCCTCCTTTGTCCAAATCAACCAAACTCATAAAACCGTAGACCAACCGAATTGTGCCACTTGGCATGACCTAACTAGTCATTGACCAAACCTTTGACCTACATAGTCACATGCCCTGCAGATTGTGTAGTGACTATATTTGTTTTTTTGCAATTACTTTATTTGGAAAAGCGGACAAAACTTGATATATTTCTCATATGGGATCCATTTTGAGTGAAACAAGTTGAGTTGGGATTGTATATCCAAGACGAATGCATTACTTCAGGTTTTGAGCGATTCTGAGCACTTTTAGTTTTGAGCTAAATATTGATCCCCTGATCATTCCTCTCCACTGGAAGCCTTTTGGACTCCAAAATATACTATCAATTGTTCAGTAGGTGAGGGTACAAATCCCTCACCTTCTCAATCTAAATTCATTTGGCCTTATAAGGAGCTTGTCCCTTGAGTCTCTGTCGAAGGTATTCGACATTCCCTCTCTTTGAAGTTCTGGCTCTTCCATCAAATATGAGATCTTGCTATTGTTCATCGAGATATTTTGGTGGTAAATCATCTATTGATGGAAGCTAAACATGATCTGCTTGGTCATCAATTAATGGAGGCTCAAACAATCTCAAATTCTCAACATTAACAACAGATTATATTTGCATATAAGGAGGAAAATCTAGCTGAAATGCAATGTTACCAATCTTTTCTAGAATTTTAAAATAACCATAACAGATTGGATTTAGATTTTTACCTTCTTCTTGAAGTCTCTATTCGCTAATATATAACCGAACTTTGCCTCCAACTTCAAATCTATGAGTGACACAATGTTTTTCATGCCTTGCCTTGTAGTTGCTTTGACTCTTTTCAAGTTGTTCTTTCATTGTGTGATGTATCAACTGAATTTTCTCAATGAACTTCCTTATCTTATTGATGTTTCTATGACCATCTATACTAACATCTTTCTCAAATATGAAGTCCAATGGTGGTCTTGGAAAGTACCGAAAACATGCCTCAAATGGTGATGTGTTTGTGGAAGAATGCTTTGCCCTGTTGTATGCATGTTGTATGTAATGAAACTGTCCATCCCACAACTTTCTCCCATTTGTTTTTAGATGAAAGGTTTTACTCTTCTTCAACTTAGCATCCATCATGTCCCAGAAATCTGACCAAAAATTCCCAACAAATTGAGAATCACAATCACTTACAATGGACATAGGAAGACAAAAATGAACCCAAACATTTTGAAAGAAAATATGAGTTCTTTGTTCAACTGTAATTTTCTTTTTACATGGCATTAAACTACACATCTTGTTGAACCTATCTACAACTACATATAAGTAATCATGACCTTTCCTTGACAATGGAAGACCTTCTACAAAATCTGTTGAGATACTCTCCCATGGACGTGAAGGTACCATAAGTGGAGTGTACAATCCTATTTTCCTATTGCTAGGCTTACTTATTTCACACAAAGAACATACTCTAATGAAATGAGATACATTATCAAACATGTGTTGCCAATAACAATGCCTTTGGATATTCACTGTTGTCTTGCCTAAACCAAAATGTCCAACAATAAATGAAGTGTGCGACTCATTTATGGTATTGTTTATTTCTCCTTGTGGAATACATAACTTTCCTAAGTGATACAAAAAACTGTTATGTACATGGTAATCTAATTCTTCAATTTGGTTTCCTTGCCTCAAGCTTGCATACACATATTGAAAGTCATTATCCTATGCATATTTCTCAATGTAACTTTCATGTAAAACAGAATTGTGCTTGAGTATAATAGATGAATTTACAATAGGCCTAGAAAGAATATTAGCTACCTTATTGTAGATTCCCTTTTTCTATTTGATAACGAAATTAAACTATTGTAGAAAATCTATCCATTTGAAGTGTTGTGATTGTTGCAACTTTGACTGTGACTGTAACTACTGCAATGGTTGATAGTCGGTATGGATAATGGTCTCCTTCCCTATCAAGTAGTGTTTCCATTTTTTAACTCTTTTTACCAATGCATAAATTTCTTTGTCATAGGTGGGATAGTTAGTCACAACACCATTAAAAATTTCATAATGAAATGAAATGGGCTTACCATGCTACATGAGAACTTCTCCCATGGCATAATCACTAGCATCCCTTTGAATCTCAAATGGTTGTCTAAGATCAAGAAGAGCCAATACTGATGTTGAACTTATCTTTTGTTTTAAAGCATCAAATGATTTTTTTTGTGCATCTCCCAAATGGAAGACTTTCTTGTGACTAGTCAATGCATGTAGTGGAGATGCAATGGAAGAAAAATTAGTAATAAATTTCCTCCAATATTATGCTACCCCTAGAAGGCTTCTTACCTCTCTAACTATATTGGGCTTGGACCAATTCACAAAGACCTCAACCTTAGAGGGGTATACCTTTATCTTACCTCCTCCAAAAATGTGCCCTAAACACACTAAATAAGTCTTGCCAAATTCACACTTTGACATATTTAAAAATAATTGTTTTTCTCAAGACATCAAGTACTTTGTTCACATGCATGACATGTTCATCCCTAGATTTGTTGAATATGAGAATTTCATCTTAGTAAACAATGAAAAAATCATCTATAAATGATCTCAATACATCATTCATAACCCTCATGAAAGTAGCTGGACCATTTGTACGACCGAAAGGCATAACAAACCACTCAAACAATCCTTGTTTAGTTTTAAATGTGGTTTTCCAAATGTCCTCTTTAGTTATTGTCACTTGATGGTAACCACTTCATATGTTTAACTTAGTGACATACTTTTCATACCTCAAGTGATCAATAAAATCATGAATTCTTTGGAGTGGATAACGATTCTTTACCATTATCTTATTCATTGCAGGAAAATCCACATACATGTGCTAAGTCTCATCCTTCTTTGGCACGAAGACAATTGGTGAACCACATGGTGAAGTAGATGGACGTATGATACTTTTGTTAAGAAATTATTGAATTTTCTTTTTGATTTCCATACTCTCCATGATCAACATGCGATACATGCCAATGTTTGTAAGTGGAACATTGTGCGGCAGTTGTATCTCATTCTGAATTCCCCACTTGGGTGGTAACCCCTTTGGCTACTGAAACATCTTGCCATGCTTGCTTACCACATAAAACATATCAGATTTAACTTATCAACACAACCTTCAAAAGATTCATAATTTATATCATTATTTTTCTTGATCATGAGAAGCACAAAAATTTACTTGCATTTACTAGTCTCTTCATCTACCGTGCATTAAGCAAAGAAATGTTTAACTTTTTGCAATGGACTCTCACAATATACTCCACTCCATCATTTAGAAATTGATATTTTTTCTCATGGTGATAAATACCTCTTTCCTATCATACAAATATGGGCTTCCCAAAATAATTCTTGAGATGTCAAGTGGAACTACATCTAACTCAACATCATCAATGAATTTTTCAGTAATGGCAAACCTGAATAAGCATTTCCTTGTAACCTCTAAATTTTCATTATTTACAATCCAACCCAAAAGGTATGGATTGTGATGAGGTATACTTTCAAGGCTAAGATTTTTGACCAATTCTTCTAAAATTAAGTTCGATTGTGACCCACTATCAAATAATGCATCAAACTTTTATGATTTGAGATTACACTTACATGGAACAACTCTATCCTTGATTCTTCATTTGGAGTGTCATTGTGACTATGTGAGGAAGTAATGCTTGCTATAGATTTTTTATCTTTGTGACCATGGCTCAAATATTGATCTCATCACTAGAATTGGATCCAAGATCATGTTGTGTGGTAGCGGTTGTCTTTTGTTTCCCCTTATTTTTTTGGTTTCTTAGGCCTTAGTTCGGGATGTAGCTTCCAACAATGGGTTTCATCATGCCTCACTTTCTAACAATTTTTTCATATAGTTTTATCCCCTTATTTATTTACACTTGAATTATTCTTTACTTTCCATTTTCCACCCTTCTCTTTCTCCTTACCCTTGAATGGATTATTTTTGCTACCCTCTTCCTGAATGTTCTTTCCTCTCACTTCAAGGTGTGTGGTTTGCACACATGCCTAATCTAAATTGCTTGGATTGAACATAAGGATAGTGTGTTTAAAGCAATAATGTAAACCCCCAATATATTTCAAGAGAGTATCTTGGGAATTCAAGTTTACTCCTAACAACAAATCCTTTTTCCTAAACTCCCGGGTATTGTCTTGAACTGTTTGGCCCTTGAGTTGCCTAAATTTTTGCAAACTCATAATGGCAATTTGCATGTAGGCTAAAGGATAAAGCTGTATTTTAATTGAAGAAACAAATTCAACCAAAGAAATGGATATCTTACTATGAATTCACATTTCCTCTTGAGTCTTTGCTTCCCACCAAACTAGTGCTGCTCCTTCTAGCCTTAATGAAGCCAACTAGATCTTTATGTCACTTATGGAAGGTTATAAATTCTGCTATAAACCTCCAATTGTCGAATCTAATTGTCTAACTTCTCTGCATTTTCCTCACCGTTGTACATGAGAAGTTCAAACTTAATGTCCAATTTTAGTAAGGGATTCTTTTCTTTTGGGGATTTTGAATGAGTATGAACAGTTTCTGTGGTGGAAGTGAAAGATGATGTTGTTTGTGATGATGAGGATGATGAAGATGATGAGGATGATGATGAATATGGTGGAGATGGAGGAGGCTTTCCTCCATTACCCTTTGAATCCTTCTTTACATATTTTTTTATCTTCTGAGCTTCCCTCTGCATGTGGGGACTTAGAACACTCTCCGGCAATTCTAGTATTCCTCTCTTCATAGAGGACTCTAACCATGTTAGTTAAATCATAGAAAGATTTATTTTATGATTCCTCTTCTAAAATAACTTTAGTCTCTCTTGCTCCAGACATGATGGCTTTGGATTCAAGATCAGATTTTGGTATTGCTTGTACCTCCTAAATCTTAACTAAAGGTAAAACTTGAGGTGCTTCAAGTGCAGCCAGGATTGAAATTTTGGGTGGAGATTGTAGCCTTGTGACTCTCCTTCTTCTCATAATTATCTCAGGATTTGCAGCCAATAGTTTCCCTTATCCTCTCTACAACTTTAACCTTGTAAGCATCACAAATTTGCTACCATTAAAGCCCTAATTGCACAAACCTCAAGAAATCAAGAAAAGAACCTTTGATCTGATACCAACTTGATCTATTGTTGAATGTTAGTTTCGATGTGATAATTTCAACTTCATAATTAAAAACAATTTCTTATCATTTTCTTTATGTGCCTAGGTTTCCTTTATGGTGTTTGTGAATGTAACAAGTAAATTTGTCAAGTTTTATGTCAAATTCATGAGAAAAATAGCATGTAAATAAAGTGTTGAACAAAAATAATCAAATATACATCAAACCATCAAATTAACACTTAACACAATGTTTTGATGAAGAAGCTCTTTGGCTACATCTCCTTGGTCCAGCTTCCATGGCTTGGGCTGCTATATTAGCTCAAAATGGCAAAAAGTGTTGTTTACAATGCTCTACTACTCCAGAAACCTACTTCAATGTTTTCAGATCATCAAAATCAGTTAGGAATGACTTTTTCTGAGCCCAAACTGGTCAAAAATTGCAAAATTTATGGCCTCTTCAGTTTCCCTAGGAAAACTCCACCAAAACTGGATAACTTTAGTTAATCATGCCAAATTTGGAGAAAAGCCTGAATTTGTCGGACCACCAAAAATACCACTGAGTTAATCCCACAATTAATTAAATGATAATCATGGTTTAATTAATGGTTAATCACACAACACATTTAATGATGCATTTAGTGCCTAAGCACCACCCTCTGGTTATGGCTTTGGTCACATGTGGAGAGGGGGTTGGCCCACAGGGCTGACCCTCTCCTCCCACAACCTTCGGTGCTTTAAACTTCAAATAATAATTGTGTCCGTTACATGTTAAGTGACATGGTGATGGAATAATGATAAGAATTCAGATTTGTGTGGGAGAGGTCGTGGGTTCAGCTCTACCAAACTACCCATAAATTTTTGCAATGTGCCAATGTTGATAGGCTGTTTGGGAGGGACACGTGGCAGCCTCTAGGCTTATCACATGTCTCCTTCTCATTGGTCCATCTTTGTCCAATGAAATCAAGGAAACTCATCAAAATGTATACCAACCACAATGTGCCACTTGGCATGACCTCACTAGTCATTAACCAAACCTTTGACCTACTCAGTCACCTGCTATGTCAGCAGTATGAACTGCTGACTCTATAGTGACTATACCTTTTTTTTGCAAAATTCGTTTGTTGGCCAAGGAAGATAAAACGCAATATATTTCTCATACGAGCTCTGTTTTGAGTGAAACAATTTGTGTTTGGATAGCATTGTCGAGATGGACACGGTCATTCAGGTTTTGAGTGATTATGATAACTTTGATTTTTGAGCTAAATATTGATCACTTGATCAATAAGGTAAATTAAATATGCTAATCTTGTGAAAAGAAAGCCATATGAATTAATTTCCATGAAATTATAAGAGTGATGGTCATTTTATTTAAAAATTTCATACAAATGCTTTCATCTTGAAGTGGTACGAATCAAGTTTATTTTCTTAAAAGTTGCATATGGATCTTGTAAATACAAGGATAATAACCTATGCTAGTTTTCTTAAAAAGGTTATATGTTGGTACAGATAGAAGTAAAGGTTATTATGTTATATTACTTGAGAAATAATATGTGGTTACATGTGCCAAGATAATAGTTGTTAGGCTAATTTCCTTTGGAAAAAGTATATGAATTTACATGCACAAAGATCATAAATGATATGTTAGTTCCTTTAAAACATAGTAGTTGCGGTGGTTGCTCTTTTGGAAAGGAATGTCTCTTATGCAAAGAAATAATAGTTAGTGTGGTTTTATCTTTAAAAACATTCCCCTCTTCATGTTCAAAGATATGGTGATAACCATGGAGATTCTTTTAAATATTACCATGTTCTTGGGGACAAAAGTAGAATGTAACTATTTTCCCTTTCTCGTGATATAAGTGAAGTAGGGATAAATGAGCATACATTAATATTTAGGCATTTTAATTTATCATGTGATACTTGGATAGATATATATGTGTCATATTCATACACATGTAAATATAAATAGACATATTATGGTAGTTATGGGTTTTTAATTAATGCATGTGCAGTGTCAATAAAAGAGGCATGTCTCGATACCTTTTATATGTTTTACTTACACACATGAAAAACGATGAATACCCTCATTGTATTTTCTTGTGGTTATGTCCTTATCACCATGTGGATCCTTAAAATTTTTATGTCTTACATCATGGCCAAAATCCAAGACAAGTTTTACAATGGAAAATTGCAAGGGAAAAATCAACATTATCCCGATTAACATTAATATCATGGGCTTAAGTGGCCAATGTGAATTAAAATGGTAGAGAGGGATAAGTAACTATGATTTTTTTTTTAGAATAGGTAGTTATTTTCGTTTCTTTGAAAAGTAACATGTCACTTTTATGTGCAGTTATGGTGAAAAAAATAAGTAACTATGCAAATTCTTGGAAAAGGATATGTGTTTATTTGCTAGTTCTTGAAAATGAATATGTTTTTTTTGCATATAAATTATAGTTATTTTGCTTGAGAAAGAAAATGGATTCATATGCATAGAAACAATATATATTGCATTAATTTTTCTTAGTAAATAGAACGTGTTTACATATACAAAAGAAATAGCTATTTGGTTATATTTTTCTTAAAATAGAAATATGTATTTATATGCACAAAATAATGTGTATGAGTATGATTTTCATAAAATGGTTAGCCATGTTATTTTCTTGGAAAATACTGCATGGTATAAGGTAGATTAACTATGCTAATCTTGTACAAAGGAAAGCATACGAATTCTTATGCATGAAATGATAAGATTCAAGGTTATTTTCTTGAAAGTTGCATATGAATCTCGTGCATACAAGGATAAGAAACCATGCTAGTTTAATTAAAAAAGTTATGTGTTGGTAAACACAAAAGCAATGTCTATTATGTTATATTTCTTAACAAATAATATGTGGTTACATGTGCCAAGATAACAATTGTTAGGATAATTTCATTTGGAAAAATAATATGAATTTAAATGCACAAATATAATAAATAATGTTCTAGTTCCTTTAAAATATAGGAAATTTCATTGGTTGTTCTATTGAAAAAGAATGTGTCTTCTGCAAAGAAACACTAGTTATTGTGGTGCTTATCTTTGTAAAGGTTCCTCTCTTCATGTGCAAAGAGATGGTGATAACCATGGAGATTATTTTAAATATCACCCTGTTCTTGGGGGTAGAAGTAGAATGTAAATATTTTCCTTTTCTCATGATATATGTGAAGTAGGGATAAATGAGCATGTCTTCATAATATTTATGTATTTTACTATATGCATGTGATATTTGGATGGATAGGCATGTGTCATAATCATACACATGTCAAGATAAATATACATGTTTTGGTAGTTATAGGTTTTTAATTAATGCATGTGAAGTCTTAATAAAAGAGGCATGTCTCGATACATTGTATATGTTTTACTTACACACATGAAAAGATGTTTGGAGCATAACTAATAAAGATTTACTATTTGGGTTTGATAAAGAATTTGTATAATCATGATGTCAAAATTTGTTGATGGTATAAATTGCAAGAAAGGATTGTGACTTACGCTAATGATGGATAATATTTGACATTATGATAGATAATTAGCTAATGGTTCATGCAAATTGAGGGATTAGTAGCTATAAGATAATCCACTTCAGGGAAAAACCAAATCCATAATTCTTGAGGAATAGTGGGGTAAAGTGTAAATGATATCATGATTAATGTAATGTCCTCTAGCTATTTATGCTTGAATTTAAGATGTTATTTATTTGTACAAGTTTTAACAATGGCCAATGGATGGACTCCCTTACGACCATTGAGTGAGGGGTGAACACCCTCACAAAACATTTAATAAAATAAATGTTTGTTGGTACAATTAAGCAGGGGTAACTTAATGGAAACATAGTGATGTCACTAAGGTTCTAGTAACATGGAATATAAGAACTAGTGAAAGGTAAAACATTACAATGTGATTTTCAACTGAAAACATGAAGGTATAATATTTATCATTATGATATGTAAGATTATGCATGGAAAATATAGTAGTGTTTTCAATAAATTACATGTTCATTATTATGTGGAAATTTTGAAATGAATACCACTTGTATGAAATGAGATGTAAGTCACGATTTCCTATCAAATTTACTTTTACATATTATGGGACCAATGCTAAGGATCAAATATGAACACATGATAAATGTTCTTTCTACTTCAATGTTAATGTCCATATGGTTAGTTATGTAAATTACAATGGGGAAAGGTGCTAAAACATAATTTCACATCCCATATAGTTATAGGATAGTTGGGAAAATCCCAAGGAGGGACATGGGTAGAGGTAGTTTCTTGTTTGGATTTCCTCTCCCTAGTGATAGATGATCTGTCCCAAATCAACTTTTGATCACTAATTTAGTTTTTTCGAAAACAATTGTACCATGTTAAAGAATTTTATTTCTAGTTCTCTCTAATATGTCTATATATATGTGATAATTTGTATATTTCCCAACTTGTAATTCTTTATCTACAAATTTCACCATGTAACATTTCCCCATGGTTTTCAACATGTTCTTAATCTCTTAAAAGATCCTTGCACTAAGAAAATTGGCACTAATTTACAATAGTAAAAATGTCATTCCACATACCTTGATTGCTTTAATATAAATACTATTCAATGGTAAGGAGCCTAGAAAACTAAGCTTTATATCCTTTTTTTAATAGTGCAACACTATCTATATATATATATATATATATATATATTTTGTTACCAGATGAGTAGATTTTTATATAAATATAGTGCGCCCATTCGCAAACACAATCAAGATTTTACAAAGTGTTTTCAAGCCTACTAAGGGATGATGATACATCATTTGGTTTGCATTTATATTGTATAAGTTTTCGTTGTAATGCTCACAAAAGGGCCCCATTCCAGAGCTGTAATAACTATCAATTTGACAAAATTGTAGCATTAAATATTTACATTTACTTTAGGTCGATTTAATAATAGAAGAAAATATTATAAAGATTAAATATCCATTTTTTTTGGAGAATTTGGAATCTACGGATAAATAATAATTCCCTATATAAGTAGCCATATCTAGAAAAATAGTTTAAAGCACTTGAGCCTTTTCCTATAAGCAATAGATAAGGTAAAGAAGATGAGAAGACCTACTTGTAGTTCCACTTTCCTCTTGTCTCCTTTGTATCGATCATGTCACTCCTTCCCATACTTAACATGCTTGAGAAGTACCTATAAACACAAACAAAAGACAAAGAACCAATCAAAGCAAAAGATCTATTGAATACAAGTAAATGGAATCATTGCATTCACACATATAAGCATCATATAACAATACAAACATATGTGAAAAAGGTTCAAATACTTTAATGAATAGAAGAAGGAATTACAACCATCATGTGTGATTCAAAGTCACTCCTCCAGCTTGGATCCCATCCACATCACATCAAAATCATGACAAACTTCTAGCATAATAATACTTGTCTCAAAGCCAATTCTCATAGCAACATTATCTCCTTACAATTCTGCATAGTCCAGCCCCTATAACCTAGATGAATGTTCAATTTATGGGAGGATGAAGGAGATTATGTCATAAATGGGGGTATTGAATGGCTTTCCATACTTAGAATTAGTTCCAAGGAAGGTATGAGAGGATAGGATGCATCTTAACTAATTCCTCATCCATTTTCAAGCTCATACGAGTTGATAAGTGAGGGAAACTTCAAGATGAATCCAAGAGATAAGAATATTCCCCAAAACCTATGTGAATTATGCTCAATCTCACATAGCGCAAGTGAAAAATGGCCTAAGTTCTTTGCAGATCACCCTGGCATGGACTCAATTGCTCTATAGCACACCCTTACATGGGCCTACCTGCGCTAGTCCCTCTAGAGGTAATTTCAAGATATCTTCAAGTCATGGAACTGTTTGGGAAGCAGGCATTCAAAAGGGTGACTTGTTTAGGGAATTTAGCAACTAAAGTTAGGGTTTTATGGCCCTAAAACATTGATTTGGATGATGGGAGTGTTGTTCCCGAATGGATCTGTAGCAGCAACCTCCTAAAGCATGAAGTTGAAAAATGTGAATGTTGAATGAAATGCTTTATCATGTGATGAGGAGGTTTCGAAATGGAAGGTGACCTACATCAATTACAATACACATATCATGATATTTTGATTTTACATGAATTGCTGAGGGAAGGCATACCCATTCTCAACATATAAACTTCCATTGCATGTACATAGATAATCGTCTATAGATATCAACCCATAAATGGATGACCATTAGTGTAAGCCCATTGTACATATTATTTAGTACTCCTGAAATCATAGCTCGGATAGATGAAACTATATCTAGGGTCTTCTATCTTGTTCAATTATTCGCTCAAGTATGAGTCTAACCATGTGAATATGTGATTTGAAGTCGAACATGGGAAGACACCATCTGATTACCAGCTAATGATGTAAGCTCTTAGTAGATGCGAGAGAAATCACCGATAATGGTAATGATCCGCAAGGTGTTGCAGTACATTCTATATGGTGTTAATGAATACTTTGATGTCGAACACCATACAAATTATTTCGATCAAAGGCCATTGAAGTCAACCTATCGCCAGAAGCAAGAAAACTACCATTGATGTATGCAAGCCTCAAGGTACTGGAAGGGTGTTTCTAATTCAACTTCTTGGATAATGTGTTGATGTTGACAAGAAGCAACTCATCGAAGGAGGGCCTTGATGTATCCAACATCAATGACACGAAACGAGTGTAGTGATTTTGGAGATGGAATTTGATTGATACACAAGGTTCAGGAATGGCGGTCATGAAAATGAAGGTTTATGGTATTTCAAAGGATGAATTTTAATTGAGTGGCTTCTCTTGAACATGTCGACGACACTGAAATTAATTGGTAGGATTGACCCAAAATAGAGTGATGAATGGTATGATAGACTAATGGTATGATAACCATCAAGCTGATAACCCAACCCAAGTAGTCACATGATAGAATAAAAGTATCATGTTGAAGAGCAACCTACTACCATAAAGTGGTTTTCTCCTTTTTTCCATTTTACCTAGTCATTGCTGACCAATAACTCTTTATTTTTTATCATGATTGAGGAGGATAACATATGGTTGTTGTATAATTCCACCCTTCAGGTGAATCCATCACTATGTGATTTTTTAATGAGTCTAGCAAAGGTGAAACTTGGCCTTGTCTAGATGGACAAGTTTGTTGTTATTTGATGTTTTAACGAGTTTAACGACAAAGACAACTCGGTCCTTTTCATGTTTAGAGAGTTTGAAAAGGGACAAAAAGAAAACTCCACAAGTTCTTTTTCGTATACTTGTCTCTCAAGCCTAAAAAAGCTAAAACAATATGACAGAGAACCTATTGACCATGTTTGGTCAACGTATTCTTTTCTCATAGTTAATCTATCTCAGCCAGAAAAAGGGTTAAACTTATACTGAGTATATTTCATTTCCAATCTGTTAATCAGCTAAAAAGGACAAGCACTTGACAATATTTCCATGTTTAGAGAGTTTTAAAAATAGCTTAAGGAGGACTCCAAGGGGGTTCCTTTTTCATTATTTAAGAGAGCTTGAAAAAGAGATAAAAGTGTGCTCTATGGTCAAAGGTATAATTTACAATTGATCACGTCAAATTCTATAAGTTAGCTATAAAACCTATTCAAAACATCACCAAATGAATTAAAAATACTTGTTTCATAGGTAAAAATAGGCAAACACTAATGTTTACTTGATTAATGAACATGAAATAAACATAAAACAAGTTTTTACCATGACATTTTTACCATTTGAGACTTACCATTCAGTTTTGTGCTCTGGGCTAGTTTTTTACCTCGAACTTCATTAGTTGATTTTGAGAGATTCTATGGACCATTTCTCATGCCATCTAGACCAGGTAGGAGATATACCCCTCTTCTTTCTTTTCAGGTCATTCTTTTACTGTTTCATGCAAGTTTTAGGGTTTTTTTGGGCCTTTGGGGTTTTATTTTCTCACCCTGGGATCAGCGCAGGATTTCACATCAAAGACTGCATTGAAGAGCATCCTGGTAAAAGGTTGACTGCTCTGTAGTGCACTGTCTCTATGCCTAGGCTATAGTGGGTGAGTTTCTGAACTTTTATTTAGTTGTTTGCTCCAAAATTTGACCTGTTTTTTGCATGGAAAGGATCTTAACAAAGCTTATGATTGGTTTTCAGGCTTTCATTGGATCAGGATGTTGATTACATGGTGAGAAAGAGAGCCCTAAGAAAAAGACATGGTTTCCCTAAACAATCCAAGGTACAGTTGGGGCCCTCAAAAACTGTGGGTGACTCAAATACTTCAAGTTGTCCAGAATGAGGCAACAAATAGAGCTATTGTAGTTCCTTATTCATGCATGGGATCTGATAGATTAGACTTTTCACATAAGGGAAAAGATGGTCCCCATTGTCATTGATGATATTTACTTTCTTACTAGACTGTCAAGGCGAGATGCCACCATCTCACTTTATAGATTTGGTTGTGGAGGTGAATCAGTGAGAGATTACATTCGATAATTTTGTCGGCCAGGTACATAGCCTAGCAAATATGGGAAAATAAACATCAGGGATGTAGGTGATTTTCCTTTAAGAATGATCCTCTTCACAATCGAAAAGTTGGCTAGTAGTGTGACACTTCATCTGGTGAACAGATCATATATGCAGTATGCACTTGAGTGTCTAAAGCCAAAAGTATCCAACTGGTGTGAGGTTGTGCTTTCTTCACTAAAAGAACAAATTACCAAGGTAAAAGTCGTAATATGAATAATTTATGCTATGGTTCAATTTTAATCACTTTTATCTTAGAGAAAATTCCATTGATGCAAACACAACATGTATCACTAGGTGTAGTTGGTCCTAGAGATCCACGTATGCAGAGGTGGGTCGAATTGATGGCTTGAAATGCGGGTCAGTCAACAATAATTTTTTCCACTGCATTTTTTTTTGGCTTGATCCACAAAATCTCATCATTGACGAGCATCCATACTTAGGGATGGATTTCCATGGAAATCCAGACATGATTCTACTAGTTGGAGCATAATGGGGTGCTATAGGTAAATGTTTTGACCAAAGTGTTTTTCGATTTTTCAAGTTTCTACATGTTTTTGTGTTTCTAATGTTTCCAAGACTAAAGTAAAACCATTCACATGCATGTAGATGTGGGTACTATTTGACTTGTGTGACACCAACAAGGTGCAAGTGGGCTAGCGCAGAGAAACATTGGGAAAACAATTCTCGAGGAATTGGATTTGGCTGAGACTTTGGAAAAGTTGCAAGATCACATAGAGGGATTAACCCTTGGTATTCTAGATGTCTGGATCCAAGAGTTACCTATGAGGCTGCAATGCCACACTATTGGTGTTCCTAGTCATTGGATGAGGCTTTTGCGCATGATAGTATAGGATGTGACCTGTTATCATGAGCATCACTAGGTCTCCTTAGGATGTTTTTTGCATGTATTTTGTGTTTTTGGGTCAGATGACAAAATGTTTCTTGGAGACAAATTTTGTAAAAACTTTTAAAACACCTATCTATTTTACTTTCAGAGATTTCTATGGTTATGTGCAATCCTATTCAACTAATGATGTGAATTGAAAATGTTACCTTTACATGTGTCACAAATGTCTATTTAACACATAATTCGCTAGAGAATTAGTTAATGTGTTAGCGTTTCTAGAAATATGTTGATATTGAATGTATTCAAAATGCCTTTTGAAAATATGAACTCTAAGGAACATACGAAGCGTTGTTGGATTTCGAGCAATATACACACTTGTAAGTTGTAGTACAACGAGTTGTGAGTCTAGCCTAACGATGATTCGGTGAATGCCAAGTGAAATGGCATCAGAGAGAATTTCTATGAACATGATATACTCAACGATGTTGTTTGTCGATCAACCAATACAAATCCCTTGAAAAATCACTAACTCGCCACTTGGAGCAAAAGTAGCCTATGACGCAAAAGATAGGTTCTATGTACTACGACTAGCACCATCGATGTAACCAAAATATGGTTCCAAAGACTCCAACATCTACAACAAATGCAAATTGGATTACTAACCAAATAGAAAACTCTAAAAGACACACACTAACACACACATATGTAATGAACGCATATATATAGTGAGTTTTTACTACACTCAATTAAGCATAGTAACGTTTGAGGTACAGCTCGTTTCGAGGCTACACCAATGGAATCCCATCATAATCTACTAAGTCATAGGAAATTTTTGCCAAAACACACTTGAAAATATAAGGACCCATCCACATTGGTTCGAATTTCCCTGCTCCAATTTTATCAGCTTCCTTATCGTAAAGCAAGACCAGGTCTCCTTCTAAGAAGATATGAGGCTTGACGTCTCTATCATATTGTGCCTTGATTTGTTTCTTATGCACTTCATTAGCCAATGAGGCATCATGACAAGTTTTATCTAGATGGATAAGTTCCAAGAAACGTGCTTCTTCCTCAGAAGCATCGAGTAACAGGTCAATCCCGAGTTTGAGAGATGAAATTTCACATTGTATCGATAAGATTGCTTCCAAACCATACACCAATTGAAAGGGTGTGAATCTAGTTGCATTTCTCACCGAGGTTCGATATTCCCACAAGGAAAAGTACAAAATTAAATTCTAGTTTCATTTATGAACCCCTATCATTCTTTGCAACATTCGCTTCAACACTTTGTTGGTGGCCTCAACATGTCCATTCGCTAGCGGGTAATAAGGAGTAGAACTATCATGTGACAGTCCTAGCTTAGAAGTCAACTAAGCCATCATGTTATTATGAAAATGTGACCCATGATCTATAACTATAGCTTGTTTTACACCAAACCCAACAACCACATGGTTAAAAAAGAAAAGAGCAGTATTTTCACCACTAATGTTTAATGTTGGCATCACCTTGGCCCATTTTGTAAAATAGTCAATGATGACTATAATATACCCATGCCCCTTGGCCGAGGTGGGGTTACATGTCATGAAGTCAATGCCCCATTTGGCTAATGGTCCAATAGCAATGATTGGATGCAATGGTGTAGGTGGTAATCTAGTTTTGTGATCATAGATCTAGCATGTGTGACAACTTTTGATGGTAATAACACAATCTTTGAATATAGTTGGCCAGAATTAACTGACATCAAGAATCCTCTATGCGATATCATATCCAGACAAGTTTCCACCACAAGCACCTGAATGACAATAATTCAATGCTTTCTTGGCTTCCTCATGTGTGAGGCACCTCTGAAAATCATATCGATACCACGAAAACAAAGAGTGTTGCCAATGATCAAATAATATTTGGCTCGGTATCGAATATGTCATTATTGCGAGTGAGAGATATCAAGCCGAAAAGTTGGGTTTGGAGATAGATCAGTATATCTCCATACCATGGGTTAGATGAGGATATCAGGAACATAGACTCATCCAAAATTGATGGTTCAGATGTTGAATCAACGGAGGTCGAGGGAAGGTTACAAAGTAGCTCAGTGAAAATGAGAGATTTCTTTGATTTGGACTTGATGAATTCCATATCAAAATCCTGCAAAATGATATTCCATTTTAAGTATTTTCCCCCCATCAATTGACGTGACATTATATATTTCATAGTGTTGCAATACGAAATGACCATGGTCTTTCGAAGCAGGATGTAGTGGTGAAATCTCTGAACAGATTGCACAGTTGTCAAAGATAGTTTCTCGACATAAAAGTACTTACTTTTTGTATCATTGAGATTGCACCTCAAATAATATATTGGATGTTCAATCCCATTTTCCTCTTAGCCTAAAACCATGCCAATGGTTGTATCTGTAGTGGCGAGATACAGGTAATAGTCATTTTGATATTCAGAGAATACATTAATGACCCTAATCAAGGTATCTTTAGGAGCATCAAAGGAAGTTTGCGCAACTTGATCCCAATGGAAGGGTATCCCCTTTTTCAAAAGAGGTGTAAAACTTTTAGCCATTTTAACATAATTGGGAATGGACCTCCTTAGAAAGTTAACCTTCCCTTGTTGTCTCTGATACTATAAAAGATTTGAAGGTGGAGGAAAATCATGAATTTCCTGAACCTTTAATGGATTGAGTCGGATTCCATCTCTAGAGACTACAAATCCAAGCAATTGACTAGAACCAATACAAAACACATATTTGTGTGGATTGAGTCATATCTTGTAGTGTCAATACTGTAAAAGGATAGCTCTCAAATGTTTCGGGTGATCAGTCTGCTTTCGTGAATGAGCAGGTAAATCGTTAAGGTAACGTTGGAAAATGTGCTTGATGTCATGGAAGGCATAGTTCATTGCCCTTTGAAATGTTGCCCCTGCACTCTTCAAACCAAAAGGGAGTTTCCTATGCATGAATGTGCCCCATGGACAAATAAAAGTTTTTTTAGATTGGTCATGTGGGCAGATATTGATTTGATTGTAGCTGGAAAATCCGTCCATAAATGAGAATATTTCACATCCGGCACATTCATCGATAATCTGGTCGATCAAAGGAGTAGGATAATTGTCCTTTGTATAGCCCTAATTTACGTCCCTATAATCGATGCATAGTCGAATTGTCCCTTGTTTTTTCATGACAAGAATAATGTTGGAAACCCAATTAGTAAGAGGTACATGGTAAATGAAACCAACATGCAAAATATTTTCAACTTCTTCTTTAATGGAAATGACTTTATTTGGATGAAGAGGTCGAAGCCGCTGTCATATTGATTTGACATTAGGATACATTTTGATTTCATGTTCAACAATACTAGAGTCAATTCCTAGCATCTCCTCGTATGACCATGCAAATATATCTCGAAATTCATGAAAGAGAGTATGGTAATTTTCAAGTTCGAATGGAGAACAATATTTGCCGACATGAATATTTTCTACAACATTAGGTTTGGTTGAAATATTAATAGAAATCATTTCTTCAATATTTGATAGGTTTTGCTCAAAATCTATTATGTCTATGAAAACAGAATTTGAAAGGAAATTAATAACTAAAGGGTGGTTAAGTTCATTTGAATAATCTTCGATGTCATCTAGAAGATGGGAATGATGATGATAATCTTCCCAAGGTTCTTCTCCTATCATCATTGATTGGACGATTCCTTCATTCATAGAAAATATACATGAAAAAGGATCTGAAGAAGTACAATATTCTAATGAACAGTCTACCCATACAATTGGCGAAAGTGGATTTGGGTATGTTGCACAGGCTAGAAAATTTGATTAATATGCAAGCTCAATGGGGCTTAGTAGCATAACTTCAATATTACTATCAACTTCAGAATTGTTGATAATCCTCCTTAAATCAGATGAGGTGGAGGAAATCATGTTGCAAGTTTCTACTCTTGCCACTTTTGCCAAATAAGATGGTGACGGTAGTGTAAAACTACCCATTAGGGAAGGATCTTTAAAGAGACCTACACCAATAGTTTGAAGTGATAACAAGAGTCTGTGTATCGTTGAAATTATTCTCGTAGGCTGAGAACTAGAAGCAAAGAAAGAAATTTGATCGATAACTATGATTCCACATATATGAGGGAATGCAATCGTATGAAAGTACGTGAAAACCACAACAGTCATAGCAAATACCCATGGCCTTCCCAGTAAAATGTTGTAGTTGAGAGGTATGTCAACTACCCCAAATTCAACAGTAACTATTTTTCCCCCTAGTTCAATTTGCAGGTTACTCAAAATCCCACAAGGTGTATATGTGTGTCCATCAAAAGCTTTTAATGTTGTTGTTGATCGTGACAATGGCGGTGGACCAAGTGTTTTCCAGTAGCTCATTGATATAATGTAAGTAGATTCCACTCATCAGAATAGTTCGATGAACATTCTTATTGAAAGCCTTTACTTGAATTGGAAAAGCTAATTGTGTCAATAGCTATGGTGTATATCCTGTTAGCTTCCTGCTGCAGCAGGTATTCATTTTTCAGGATTGGCATTTCACAGGCCAAATATGTCGTACTTTGCTTGCTGCAATGCTCCATATTTGCTCAAACAGTCTCCAAATAAAGAAGGCTACATCAAATTCATCTAATTGCCTTCAAATTTTGTAAAGTTGTCCCGATATCGCTATTTTTTTCAGTTAAAGGGAGGTACAAACAGTTTAATCTTGGTCTCCCTAGGTTTAAATTTCCTGTTGTAAAATATAGAGATTGTAAATCTGTCCAAACAGTTTAATCTTGGCAGATTCTTAGATAGGTAGAAGCAGAGGAGCCCAACAGCTTAATCTGGGCTCCAGAAGAAATAAGGGTAGTATGTAGATAGGAAAGCATCAAAAGAAAAATGAACGACGGGTTTGCAAGTCTAAGTGCACCCCCAAACAAAAGAATAAAAAATGCTAGGCAAGTAGGCTGGGTAGGTAGTGCTGAGGTTGTTGAATTGCTGACCAGTTCCAGGTTTTCAGGTATAATATCATGCAGAACATAATCAACAAGGATTTGTAAGCAAAAAGGCTCAAAAGAGGTATAACTGACTCCCCTTCTCTGTTTTTCCCAATCATTAACTAACCTCCCCAAAAGAGGTCAAGATCTGCTTGACACCTCTTAGGTTCCATCATCTTCATAGCTCTGGCTTGAGTAGAGATCTGCTTTACTCAAAGTTGTTCCATATTTTCTTCCAAAGTATGGTCCTACCCCCTTGTAACAGCCTAAGCTCTCTCGAACTTAGCGCTTTCTTACCATCTCCATATTAACCACTAACATTATTATTTAGCTCCCTATTCTTCCCATCCCCTTATTAATATTAATTAAAATCCCCCTACGTAATATCCCTCCCCTTGGTTGAAAAATAATCATAAGAACTCTCGGGAATTGCTCAGTTTATCTGAAACTCAGCAATAGCCACTGACCTCCAAAACCACCTCCCAGATACGATGGACTCCTTCCAAATTATAAAATCCCTCCGAGGTAATCGGACCCCTTCTGAAACCTCAAATGCCCTTCACACCCCCTTACTTGCTCTTTCCTCCTCAAAGCCGTTTTCGCATCGCACCTTCGCACTCTCATCTTCATGCAAATCATCACCCATCCGTTCCCCACCGATGCGATATTGCGATATCGGTGATCGGCGATCACAAACACCGAGTGTCCAATCCATTCACCTCTTCGTCTCCATCGATGCGATATTGCGATATCGCTGATCGGTAGTCGCAAGTGCCAAGTCTCCAAACCAATTCCCCCCCGTTCCCCGCCGATGCGATATCGAGATATCGCATCCGAGTCTCTTCACCACAGTACATCCAGTATCTCACCACGTCGCTCTGTACCAGGGACCCATAGCTGACGTCATCCGTCGTACATCCGACTCCATGCTTACATCAACAGCCAAAAAAGCCGAAAAAGCTTCGCGCAGGAAGAAAAAGCGCACTTCAGAGCTCCAGATCAAGAAACGGAGGCAGTTTTCGATGCACATCGCTATGGGAAATAGGCCATTTCGAGGAATCTTCAGGGAATATTCTGATTGTTGAGCCCATTGCGCGCCGAAAGAGCATGAAAATCGCCCGATCGTGCCAAAGGATCCGGTTTAAAGACAACAACAGATCAATCACAGAGTTTAAAGTGTATCAGATCAAATCAACAGGCATCGAGCGTGTCAAAGAGTATCAGTCGACGGCGGAAGCCATCAATGTAGCGGCAAAGTGTATCAGCGAATATCTTGAGCAGCGGCCCGAAGCAAGAGAAAATTTAATATCTTCCAGCAGATTCATAGAAGGAGAGCGAAACCACTTGAAGCTCTCAAATCATAATTATTGCACATTCAATTCACACCAAAGCCGAACTACAGCCCCAAAGCACAATCACTCCAACAGCACCGCATCTGGTCCCCAAGGGCCACCTCGTCACCTATTCCGATCCAGCTGCCCCCAGCGTAGCCAAAAAGATTCACTTGCATTTAATTCCAGCAGCATTTAGATTTTGAAGAGTTCTAAGCAGACCTGTCAAGGTCATTGTAATGATGTCTTTCCGATATTTTGTTTATAAATACCACCCTAAGAAATGTTGTGAGGGGTTGGTTGGTTTGTAGTAGTTGTTGGTCAGTCTTCTTTCCAGCATTTTCTCTGAGCAGAGACTCGCACTGTAACTGTCATAATTTCCATAATCAAAGATTGCTGAAAGCATGGATTGCGAAACAACTTGATTTTTTCTCTTGGCCAAGGAATGATCACGGAATTCCTATGCTTCTACATGATCCAATAAGTGTTCCTATCCTCTGTTTAATTTTATGTTTTTACCACCTTTCCGCCTTTCTAAATTGTAGGAAAAAAGAATAGCTTAAGATTTGTTTCATTACACCTTAAGTTCAATTTCTGCGTTTTTCAATGTTTTCTTCAGAAACAGTTATGAGCTTGTATTCTTAAATGATCTGGTTTACACTGTTTCTTTCACATATGAGTGCATGTCTTAGGAATTCTTAACTGCTCCGGGATCCCACTCATCCACTTCTCCTCTTTGTCAGCATGATGAAATGATTCTCCTTTGCCTTTCATCCCTGATGTTCACTCCGTACTTTCAGCAGACAGAGAATTGTATCCTGTGTGGCTATCCCGCTCCGTATCCCCTTGTGACCAAGAAAACGCTCGCATGCCTCAATCTGTGACTCCATGCCCAATGGTTCGAAACTTATCACACCTTATCGTGCCTCTTTGTTCGATAATCCTACCTTCTTCCAATCACAGTCAACATTCCCTTGAAGTCAGAAAGCTACCCTAAAATCATCAACTAAGGTTGAATCTAAAGGAGAGAGCCCTCTCCGATTGCAGGTGGGCTAGAACCTGCAATCAGAAGATTGGTTTGTGGTTACCTCGGCCGTATCCCTATTAGGAGCCTACAACCTGAGTGATAACATAATGGCGACTCCATTGGGGAACTCCTCAGATAAATCAATGCAACCAGTCTGCAGCCTTACAGAGGAAGAAACCGACTTGTAAAAGCCTCGGTCGACCTGTATCTGCGCACTCCATTGGGGATTCAATCACTCTGTTCATCTTTAAACCCCACTGGAGGAAGTGCTCCTGTCCTTCAAAGCTTGTCACGCTTAGTTCTGATCTTTGATGGTGGACAGAGATCAAGCACTTCAGAGTCTAGACATCCACCTGGCGACTCCACTTCAATTTCAATCAAAGGCTCCACTGAGGAACGAACCAAATGTTATAGCCAAGTACCCCATGTATTAACAACAAGAGAGAATGACCGAATCCTGGGAGGAACTTCCGATAGAGGAAGCTTTAGATAAATGCAGAGAAAGTTTATCAGAGTTTGAGCTTAACGAAGAATTTTTCATAGCGGTATTGTCAAAAATACCAGGCGGCCGGAATAAAATTTTCCTTGAGTTTGTTGTGGAAAAATATGAGAGTGAAATTGAACTCTTGGGATCTCAAAGACAGTCTTATGATTTCCGCAACCCCCAAGAGTTTTACCAAAATCTTCCTCCTCCAGTCCACAAGGAAATAGTGTTGTCTCCTGAATTGCAGTTTCTGTGTGATCTGGGTTCCAAGGGAAAGACAGAAGGATCATCTGCTAGGCTCATTACCGAAGATGCAGCTGCTCCTTCTGACCTAAAGAACCCAGAATCATGCCCAAGCCTCCATTCCCCTATTCAGGAGGGAACACTGTTTCCTGAGGACCTGCAGTTTCTGTGTGATCTGGGTTCCAAGGGAAAGACAGAAGGATCATCTGCTAGGCTCATCACCGAAGATGCAGGTGCCCCTTCTGACCCAAGGGATCCTGAGTCATGCCGAAGTCTCCCGTCCTCAACTCAGGAGAAGATGTTGCTACCTGCTGATTCACAAACTCTGCATGATTCTATTGACAAGACAAAGACAGAACAGTCGACTGCCAGGCTTACCACCGAGGACACAGTCGCCCCATATGTCCAAGAAGAAACAGAAGAAGTTCTCTCACAGGGTAAGTTCATCGATCCAATCGCAGATTACATGGAACTTTGGCTTAACAAAATTTTGTTAACGTGTTTTCTCGGTGAAGACCGTATGCTTCAGTAGCAAGTGATAGAGGCCACAATTTTGGTTGTAAAAGCATATGCCCGAATGATACTTTTACGTTCAGAAACGATCAGTCAGCAAGTTTATCTCGTTTCACAGTTGCTTAAATGGCTACAGTGGTTTTTTGATTTTACCTAACGACAAAGTAACTGCTGGTTAGGGTAGGTAGGTAAAAGGAATAAAGCGGCCGGAGAAAATAAGTTTTGCAGAAGACAGCAAGAAACTAAAAACCAAGGCGTTCTGGCCTGTTGTTCTTGACTCCTCACAAGGAGAATCCATCCTTGAGTGGAGCCACTGTTAGCTTCCTGCTACAGCAGGTATTCATTTTTCATGATTGGCATTTCACAGGCCAAATATGTCGTACTTTTCTTGCTGCAGTGCTCCATATTTGCTCAAACAGTCTCCAAATAAAGAAGGCTACTTCAAGTTCATCTAATTGCCTTCAAATTTTGTAAAGTTGTCCCGGTATCGCTATTTTTTTCAGTTAAAGGGAGGTCCAAACAGTTTAGTCTTGGTCTCCCTAGGTTTAAATTTCCTGTTGTAAAATATAGAGATTGTAAATCTGTCCAAACAGTTTAATCTTGGCAGATTCTTAGATAGGTAGAGAAGCAGAGGAGCCCAACAGCTTAATCTGGGCTCCGGAAGAAATAAGGGTAGTATGTAGATAGGAAAGCATCAAAAGAAAAATGAACGACGATTTTGTAAGTCTAAGTGCACCCCCAAACAAAGGAAGAAAAAATGCTAGGCAAGTAGGCTAGGTAGGTAGTTCTGAGGTTGTTGAATTGCTGACTAGTTCCAGGTTTTCAGGTATCATATCATGCAGAACATAATCAGCAAGGATTTGTAAGCAAAAAGCTCAAAAGAGATATAACTGACTCCCCTTCTCTGTTTTCCCCAATCATTAACTAACTTCCCCAAAAGAGGTCAATATCTGCTTGACACCTCTTAAGTTCATCATCTCCATAACACTGGCTTGAGTAAAAATCTGCTTTACTCAAAGTTGTTCCATATTTTCTCCCAAAGTATGGTCCTACCCCCTTGTAACAGCCTAAGCTCTCCCGAACTTAGCACTTTCTTACCATCTCCATATTAACCACTAACATTATTATTTAGCTCCCTATTCTTCCCATCCCCTTATTAATATTAAGTAAAATCCCCCTACGTAATATCCCTCCCCTTGGTTGAAAAATAACCATAAGAACTCCTGGGAATTGCTCAATTTATCTGAAACTCAGCAATAGCCCCTGACCTCCAAAACCACCTCCCAGATACGATGGACTCCTTCCAAAGTATAAAATCCCTCCGAGGTAATTGGACCCCTTCCGAAACCTCAAATGCCCTTCACACCCCCTTACTTCCTCTTTCCTCCTCAAAGCCGTTTTCGCATCGCACCTTCGCACTCTCATCTTCATGCAAATCATCACCCATCCGTTCCCTGCTGATGCGATATTGCGATATCGGCGATCAGTGATCAAAAATGCCGAGTGTCCAATCCATTCACCTCTCCATCTTTGCCGATGCGATATTGCGATATCGCCGATCGGCAGTCGCAAGTGCCAAGTCTCCAAACCAATTCCCCCTCGTTCCCCGCTGACGCGATATCGCATCGGAGTCTCTTCACCACAGTACATCCAGTATCTCACCACGTCGCTCTGTACCAGGGACCCAAAGAGGACGTCATCCGCCGTACAGCCGACGCCATGCTTACGTCAGCAGCCAGAAAAGCCGAAAAACCTTCGTGCAGGAAGAAAAATCGTACTTCGGAGCTCCAGATCAAGAAACGAAGGCAGTTTTTGATGCGCAATTAGCGCAAAGCGCTAATAACGCATCGCTACGGGAAATAGGCCATTTCGAGGAATCTTTAGGGAATCTTCTGATTGTTGAGCCCATTGCGCGCCGAAAGAGCCCGAAAATCGCCCGATCGTGCCAAAGGATCCAGTTTAAAGACAGCAACAGATCAATCACATAGTTTAAAGTGTATCAGATCAAATCAGTAGGCATCAAGCATGTCAAAGAGTATCATTCGATGGCGGAAGCCATCAATGTAGCGGCAAAGTGCATCAGCGAATATCTTGAGCAGCGGCCCGAAGCAAGAGAAAATTTAATATCTTCCAGCAGATTCATAGAAGGAGAGCGAAACCACTTGAAGCTCTCAAATCATAATTATTCCACATTCAATTCACACCAAAGCCGAACTGCAACCCCGAAGAACAATCACTCCAACAGCACCGCATCTGGTCCCCAAGGGCCACCTCCTCACCTGTTCCAATCCAGCTGCCCCCAGCGCAGCCAAAAAGATTCACTTGCATTTAATTCCAGCAGCATTTAGATTTTAAAGAGTTCTAAGCAGACCTGTTAAGGTCATTTGTAATGATGTCTTTCCGATATTTTGTTTATAAATACCACCCTAAGCAATGTTGTGAGGGGTTGGTTCGTTGGTAGTAGTTGTTGGTCAGTCTTCTTTCCAGCATTTTCTCTGAGCAGAGACTCGCACTGTAACTGTCATAATTTCCATAATCAAAGATTGTTGAAAGCATGGATTGCGAAACTACTTGATGTTTTCTCTTGGCCAAGGAATGATCACGAAATTCCTGTGCTTCTACATGATCCAATAAGTATTCCTATCCTCTGTTTAGTTTTATGTTTTTACCACCTTTCCGCCTTTCTAAATTGCAGGAAAAAAGAATAGCTTAAGATTTGTTTCATTACACCTTAAGTTCAATTTCTGCATTTTTCAATGTTTTCTTCATAAACAATTATGAGCTTGTATTCTTAAATGATCCTCTTTACGTTGTTTCTTTCACATATGAGTGCATGTCTTAGGAATTCTTAACTGCTCTGGGATCCCACTCATCCACTTCTCCTCTTTGTCAGCATGATGAAATCATTCTCCTTTGCTTTTCATCCCTGATGTTCATTCCGTACTTTCAGCAGACCAAGTATTGTATCCTGTGTGGCTATCCCGCTCTGTATCCCCTTGTGACCAAGAAAACGCTCGCAAGCCTCAATCTGTGACTCCATGCCCAATGGTTCGAGACTTATCACACCTTACCGTGCCTCTTTGTTCGAGAATCCTACCTTCTTTCCAATCACAATCAACATTCCCTTGAAGTCAGAAAGCTAGCCTAAAATCATCAACTAAGGTTGAATCAAAAGGAGAGAGCCCTCTCCGATTGCAGGTGGGCTAGAACCTGCAATCAGAAGATTGGTTTATGGTTACCTCGGCCGTATCCCTATTAGGAGCCTAGGGACAACCTGAGTGATAACATATCCCACATGGTTAAAAACCACAATATTGGAATCCATAGGGTCTATTCCACCAATTGCTAATAGTAAAGCCTGCTCCTGGGAGGGACAATTTTGTAACACCTCAAGCATCGACATAGCATAAGGTGATTGAGAAAGGTCTTCTACTATGTTGTAGTTTTGAGCTGCTCAAACTTGAGGGTTAAATGTTGATTTATGCACAACTCCCTTTGGTGGTTTTATTATCAATTCTGGCATAATGGGTGGTGGAATATTTTCAAATGAAATCAAAGTTGAAGAATTAGGTTGATCAGTGGCTTGAGTATTCGACGATGACGATGGATTTCCATAATCTTTGTTTTGTTTTGACACCAAAACTTCATTTTGAGGCTTTGTAATGGACAACATAAGTACTGGGGATGTGGAAGGATGGTTTGTCGTAACCAAATGTGTCTCTGGGTTTGGAAATGGATCAGTCAACACTGCAGATGTGTTTAGAAGTGTTTAGAAGTTTAGAGACTTCTGAGGAGTGTGGGAAATCTCTTGAAAATGCTTGTCATTATAGATTAGACATGGATAATGAGGTTTCCTTGACGAAGTAGAGGAATAAAATGATTTCTCTTGAGGGGGATTATCTTGTTTCTTCTTGTTTTTTCCCTTCTTCTTGCCTCCTGGTTGCTTTTGATTTTCGCGTTTGTCAGATGATGCGGCATTGACATCAGAAGCAAGACTGTTTTCTGATGCATTGGAAGTTTGATTGGAAATGGAAAGTGTTTGACCATATGGTCTACTTGTTGTTTGTGTCCCCGAAGAACCAATCACACCATCATCAGCATGAGAGTCCTTACTCGATTGTGGAGGAGGAGGAATAATGAAATTTGGTTGGGGTGAATTCAGAATCTTGTCATAGAGTGTGTCAGATTGTGTATAAATCAAATCCAAATATTGGGTGCAAGAAATTACTTTCTCTTTTGTGACAACTCCACCTTTCACCGCATCCTTGGTGATTGATGGAAATAAGGATTTTATGGACCACTCAGCCAAAAGATCATTGGGAACATAAGTCGTAACCATTTGAAGACGATGCCGCCACTCATGAATATGATATGGTAACTAGAAGTGGGTCAAAAATGTGGTGGCTAAAGTCGTAAATTTGTTGAAAGAAGCTCATGGTAACTCAATGTACCACTTCACAGCTGTACCAGTAAGCGTTCTTTCGAAAAGATGGAGTCTAACTGAGTCATCATTTAAGGATTTTGATGAACACCACAAATCAAAAGTCATGACATGATTTGATGGGTCTTTACCAGGATTTCCATTGAATTTCAGAATTTCAAAAGGTAACTTATGTGGAATTACCGGCCACCAAGGTGCATATTAGATTGGATCATTAGTGAGTTGGTTTAAATCTAGTAATTCAAGAGTTGCTACAAACGGCAACTGTCAATTCAAGTCAGGTTGAGCATATCTAAGATATGATGAAATTTCCTGAGCAATAGGTCTTTGAATACCAACATAGGGAATCTACATTTGGTAACCTTGATATGATGGTCGTTGAACAAATCCAGAATAAGGTGGTTGTTGATAACCTAATTGAATTTTAGGTTGTCCATAACCAGCAAAGCCTTGTTGACCAAGACCTTGGTAAGCTTGATATTGTCCAAACCCAGGTTGAGCTTGTTGGACAGGTCTAAATTGGGGTTGGAATTGCTTAATTGAGGTTGTTCATATTGGAGTTTCCATGGTTGTTAAATCAACTATTGTTGTTGTTGATGCAACTATTTTTGATTTAATGGTTGTTGTTTCCCAACAATGTAAGGTTGACCAGGTTGTGAATAAACTATACTAGTGTAAGCTCGAGTCATTCCAAATAAAGGTACATTAACCTGAGGTTGTTGGACCCCAGAAACAAGCAGTTGTTGTATAACAACTTGAGAAACTTAGGCCTCTTGACCCGAAACTTGTGGTTGTGAGGTAGAAGGACCAGTTTGTACAAGTTGAGACACAACTATTTTAACTTGTCACTGTGGTATAGTGGTAACAATAAGTGTAGTAGGAATAGATAACACAGTTTGCACTGGTTGTATTGGATACACAAGCCTTGGTTGAACTAGCATTGTTGGTTTCCATCAAACTTACATTCCAGGCTAACCTGAATACTATGGGATTCTCCCATATGATCATCCTCCAGGATATGGAGGATAAGGTGAATAAGCATATTTCTCTCCATATGGTGGCAATCCAGTATGTAATGGATACATAGGTCAGTATTGACTAGATTTCCCAGTTTTATATTGATATGCTAGATCAAAATATTGAGTTCTCGTTAATGAAGAACCAGATAGAATTCTAGTTGAGGACATGGGTGATGACCATGGTGTAGAAGAAACCCCTGAGTTCGTTCTAGATAAAGATTGGTAACAAACTAGGAAACATGATTCACCATATAGGTGTGACTCAGGAGTAGTAGAAAACATCGAAGAGGTTGTGACAGAATATTTTGTCGCAACTACATTAGATGATACAATCTGCGATGTTGATGGTTGTTCAGTCATAGTTAACCGACCCAATAGATGTCTTAAAGAATCAACAGGTACTTGAAAAGAAGCAGGATCAAAAGGAGCAGTAAAATGAGGAGTATGAGGGTGAAGATAAACCCTAGTTCCAAAATGGAATGGGGTTCTAGGTGTGGTATCTTCTTCAGATTCTTCCTCAACAACAATTAAACCAGGTGGAAGAACTTCACTGTCCGGTCCGTAATAGAATTTTGGTGTTGATAAAGTGGAAGTTTTAGTGGTTACTAATGTCTAAGGGTTAACCGGTTGATCATCTTCTAGTAAAGTAACAAATTTTGAATTTTCAAATTCAAATTCTAGATTTTCTGGTAAAAGAATAATAGTTTCAGTGAGAGGTTCCTAAACAACTTCAGGTTTAGAAGTAATTTTTGATTGAACTGTGATAGGTTTTGGACTAACATCTGGTTGAATTGATTCAAGTTTAGAAGTAATTTCTTGTTGAGAAACTTCAATTTTAGGATCAAATTGTTGCTGGAAAATTTCGATTACTGTTTCACTAATACCAGTGATAATGTCCCTAGGTAATTTTGAAACGTCTTCTTCATAAACGGATGTTCCAGGAATAGTTGGAGTAACTGGAGTCTCAGTACTTACCGAAATGGATGATTCTGGTAATTCAAGTGAAGAACCAGGATTTCTTGATGTACTTGACTCAGTTAAGCGAGACTACTTTGACTAAATAGGTGTAGCTTCAGGTAGCAAAGGCAGTTTACTCGCTATTCTCTGTGAATGACGGGGTAAGGGTTGATGCTCCTCCACAATTGCTGATTAATTTTATTACAAAAAAGAAATAAACAAAGGGGTAATGTAGGCAAAAGGTTTACCAAGAAACTGTGAACTGCAAAATACCTCTTGGCGAACGAAGAAGTACGAGCAAGAAATCTCCCTGAATGTTATGTTCAGTCTATCATAATGTACAAGGCAACTATCTTGCTTCCCTAAGGATGGATAGAAACCTAGTGTTATCCTCCCATATATACCTGAAAATACGTGGAGGCTCAGTGCATATAAGCATTGTCTAATGCAAAACTACATAGTGAGAGCATTCCCATATACTTTACGTACTGTAACATCGCCCTATATACCCAAAGGTACATGGACGATATATGCTATACTCACATACATGGAATGAGGTATCACACTTGGGATAGATTGCAGACAAGTTAGCGACAACTTCTTTATTTTACGACGCTAGAACACATCTCTAGCCTAGAACCACTAAATGTTTTTCGTTAATGAGAATGCTTCATTAGGCAAATTGGAGTTAATTTTAAGTTTATCTTTATTACGAATTTTACTTTCAAGTTCACCACGTGATGTATTATGAAATTCCTAGGAATGCAACTATTATGATAAGCATTCTTTCCATTCAATTAAATAATGAAAATCCTAGTTACTAGGGATATAGCAATCATATTTCTTTCGATCAAATAGAAAAGAACACAATCTAATGCAATTTCCCTAAACTATTCCTATGAGCGCACACAAAATTTTTCAATGCAGCATGCATGTATTTCTTTCTTATTTACTTAATGTGAATATGAAAAAAATGGAAAACTAATGCACATACAATTAATTAATCTTTAATAAGAACAAAGACTTTACAACAGTTCTATTTCGAAGGAAAAGAAGACTTTTACGTCACTTTATTTTGAACAAATATTAATCAACTATATTCTAACTTTGACTAGAGATCGATAATGACAAAGAAAACATTTAAGAAACATTAATCAACCAAGTCCAAATAGGGCTAGAAAAGGAGATATAAACTTTTTTTCTGAGACATGACATTCATTGATCAATGAAAAATCAATCAAAAAGAGGAAATTTGTCAAAAAACTCAATCTAGAGGTGGGAAACTGACCCTAGGATGATTGGCGCAACCCTGAATGGGAGATAGTGCACTTCAAAGAACTGTCCCTAAGCCAAGGGTGATTTGCAGCGTACTATGTCCCTCACAAGCTTGCACTCATGAAAGTAAGCCATTTCAAGAGGCAATTTGACAAGTTTTTGACCAAAATTCAATGAAAAAGAGCTGAACTACAATCAATGGACACAAGTAGGGTCTGCAAGAATGTCCTAGGAGGTGGATAAGCTACTAGGAAGTATGATCTTCCCCAGTGGAGTTGTCAATTTATTTTGTAGAATTTGGAATCTACAGATAAACACTAATTACCTAGATAAGTAGCCATATCTAGAACAACAGTTTAAAGCACTTTAGCCTTTTCCTATAAGAAATAGATAATACAAAGAAGATTAGAAGACCTACTTGTAGTTATGCTTTCCTCTTGTCTCCTTTGTATCGATCCCGTTGCTCCTTCTCGTACATAAGACGTTTGAGAAGTACATGTAAACACAAATAGAAGACAAAGAACCGATCAAAGCGAAAGATCTATTGAATACAAGTAAATGGAATTAGATACATTCACACATATAAGCATCATATAACAATACAAGCATATGGGAATGAGGTTCAAATACTTTATTGAATAGAAGAAGGAACTACAACCATCATGTCTGATTCGAAGTCACTCCTCCAGCTTGGATCCCATCCACATCACACCAAAAGCATGAAAAACTTGTAGCATAACAATACTTGTCTCAAAACCAATTCTCATAGCAACATTATCTCCTACAATTCAACATAGTCCAGCCCCTGATCACTTATATGAGTGTTCAATCTATAGGAGGATGAAGGAGGTTATGTCATAAATGGAGGTTTGAATGGCCTTCCACACTTAGAATTAGTTCCGTGGAGGAAGGGATGAGAGGATATGATGCATCTTAACTCATTCCTCATCCATTTTCGAGCTCATAGGAGTTGATAAGGGAAGGAAACTTCGATATGACCCCAAGAGATAAGAATATTCCCCAAAACCTATGTGAATTTCTCTCAATCTCACCCAGTGCAGGTGAAAGAGGGCTTAAGTGCTTTGTAGAGCACCCTGACATGGACTCAACTACTTTGCAGTGCAGCCTTACATGGGCCTACCTATGCTGGTCCCTCTAGAGGTCATTTGAGGATGTCTTCAAGTCATGAAATTGTCTGGGAAGGAGGCATTCAAAAGGGTGACTTGTTTAGGGCATGTAGCAACTGAAATTAGGGTTTGATGAGCCCTAAAACACTGATATGGATGATGGGAGTTATGTGCCCAAATGGATCTGTAACACCATTGGCACTCTATTGGTCAAGTCCACAACAATGGAAACTTATTAGATACCCTTGTTTAGGTCCATCTCAGTGGAGTCCTCCTCATTTCTCTTGCTACTCTCTACAACGTTGAGTTTCAACTACTCAATTTGTTGCCACAGTGCATCCACTTCATCCTCTAGTTGGCGAACATGCTCCCTCTTTTCTAGTTGTTTCTCTTGCATAATCATATTCTCTTTCTTCTGTTGGTGTATGCTATGCTACAAAACAACCAAACCTTCCCTTAAATCCGAGCGGTCTTGCACAAAATTGAAGTAGTTTAACTAATTTCTCATATCTTCCAGAGAATTTAACACCCATGGCCCCACTGGCCTTGGGCTGCGACTGCCCCAAGAGCCCAACTGGGAACTATCAACTACACTCTGCACACTTAAGTCCATCCTCAAACCCTTGAGAATGTCGCAGACCCTTTTTTCACTCCCGCTCGAGTCTAGGATGCTTTTGACACACCACTAGAGGAGCCAACCATCCACCACACTATCCACCTCACTAACCACTAATGAAGGCTCAAGATTCTGACCCCAGACACCCTCATAGTCCAAAAGTTTAAAAAAATTCTTACCAACAACTATCTTGGATTCGATCATATTCAAACAAACATCCCTCAACAGGTCTATTCTCAATTTTTCCCTTTTGGTCTGAAACCCCCTCCCAATTCACCAAAATAACAAAACACAACCTAGTAACAACACTCATACCATCAACAATACTGAGACCCATGCCCCCTAAAGATTCTCACTTGAAAACACAGGCACACCTGATGCCTTGAGTTTCTTCCCTTCAACCCAAACCCAATAAATGACTAAGAATGACCTCAACTTTAGCCACGAAGCATTCATAGAGGTGAACTAAGCCAAAAAAGCATTAAACCATAAAAATTTAACACACCATTATTCCTTAAGTAGCAACTACAAGATTGTCTGATGATGCAGTATCATGTGAAGAAATTGATGGAGCTAATATCCCAATGTACTTCCATAAATTCCCAAAAGTTCACCATTATTTCCTAGCTCTACTGCTGGTCTGTCATTCGCATCCTCATCTTCCTCCCACAAGTGATCAAGTCTATTATGTGCTCAAGAATTAAATGCCACTTTGAATTCCCCATTATCTTGCAGTCACTCGAGGTGGTGTGCCTACCTTTTCATCATGACCCAGGGTGTGGAAACTTAATACACACATAAAGATCCCTACCATGCATAAGTGTAGAACTAGGGTGACGATCACAGACACATCATGGCTTCAAGTAGAGGATGCTCCTGCCACGAGACTCTAGAATAGGCTAGGACTCACATGGTGTGATGCGACAGGGACCAAGGGGCCAGGGAGTGAGGAGCACGGGGGGGTGTACATGATGGTAAGGAGGGGAGATGGGACATAATGGAAGAGGGGAACAATGGGGAAAAGCATAGGAGAATCGAAAAGGGAAGAGATGGGGGGATAAATAGGGAAGAGGGGAAATGAAGGGGTTGGGGGGGAAGGAAAGGGGGAGGGCTAAGGGGAGGGAGGAGAGGCCAATTAGCAACCTAATAAATCTAAAAGAAAAATCCCAAATTCTAATGTTCCTTAACTTCCTTGCAAGGCTAAGAGAAACCTTTACAATCTAGAATTTAAACCTCATCAAATCACTTAGGGAATGCTAGTCATGCCCATGACCTGATTCACAATCTCATCTCTTCTCTCAACTGGCATGCATGGTTAGCCTATTTGTCTAATTCTTGGTTACATACTCTGAGAATATGGAAGAAAGAAACCAATTTGAAGGAGGGGATCATCCCTTGGGATCTCTTGATAATTTGGTTTAAGATATTCTTTTTAGCTGATGAAGGATAAACCATATGCCTAATGATTATCATGGAGACCCCTAATACCTGTAATGTTTTTATGCCCTTATTTTGAGCCAAAGTGAGGGTTAGGAACAATTTATATTCTTATCCTTGGTTGTTAGCATTCAATCCAAGCCCCTAATCATATGTATATTGAATTATTCCTTCGAGATTAATGAGAATTTCTTCCCCTCCTGCCACTCCATTGTGCACACCATATATTAAAGCCTACATTGGAAATACTTAAATTGTTGGTGATAATATGATTATGGTGGAGCATCATGGTGGTAAATGTTGGTTTACATCATATGTTGACTTAATGGAGATGATGATGGTCCCCTAATCCGTGAGGAGGTGTCTTTTATGATCTTGGATGTGGTGAGTCAACTACTAGTTGAAAAATGCACCCTTTCCATGTGAACATCACATGAGTTTTCAATCCTCTTTGCTTTAAGTATGCAAATTAACTTCGCTGATCAGACAGTAATGAACATTTTTTCAACCCTAACCTTATCAATTCATGGGGTTTCAATTCAGAAGGTTTCTCTTTCCTTAATTATTTTCACTTAGTGTGTTACCTAGTCCACTAAAATCCATGATGAGGGTTACCAAGAGCTTAGTCATTGGAAATCGCTTGAAATCATGGCAGCGCCTCCCCTTCGACTGCAAGGTACTTTTCCTATAAAATGTTGTTGATGATTCTCACTTTCCCTATGGTGTGTCTGATGAGCCCCATAAATGGGTAATTATATTGACTCATTTTGCCTCTTATTTTGACTTAATCCACCATTCTCATTAGTTTATTTCATGTTTTTTAATATAGAGTGAATTGGGTTAGTCACTTTGCCATGTAGTCTCATGTGCATTTTATGCAGATTGTTTTGGTCAATTTGGGACAAAGTCAAGGGATTTATGAGCAAATGGTAGCCAAAAATCGAGGAAAATAGGGAAGAGGATTTGTAGGGGGGGTTTCTCCTTCATTTATGACCCCTTTCCTTGAATCCTCAATTAGCAACTCGAAGAACAAAGGTCCACATTGAGGATTCCAAGGGGTAGCTGAGCAAGTAAAAGAAGGATTGTTGTTTATCTCTAGTCCTAGGAAGCCAAGTTCCTTGATTTTAGGAGGACTGTTGAAGGAATCCATTTGTATAAATAAGGAGGCTTAGAGCCTCAGTAGGTTAGCCAATTATTAGTATATTTTTGCATTTTTGTGCAGCATTGTGTTCAACTCATTTTCAAGTTCCTTTTTTAGAACAATTTATGTAATGCGACTGTTGTTTTTGATAATGAAGATGAAATAGTTTTTGAGCTAGAAATGATCTCTTTTAGAGAGTTGAAGCTCTTGGGTTAGGGCCCAACCCAAGCTACCCAGCACCTCCTACTGTGTACTTATATGTTTTTGCTTCAGTTCATGAGTTAATTTCTGTTGCACAGATTCATTTTACTTTGTTAGATTAGGTTGCTTTTGAAGTTTAGCATAATTGTTTTTGTTTCAGTCAAGTAGGTTACCACAGTGATAGAATAAGATTCAAAAATCCCAACAACATGCCCTGATCTCCTTTCTCCCTTCCTGGGACTATGATCTGAAGTCAAGACACTCCTGCTGCAACCAAAAACACAGTTTTTTCTCTTCCATGCATCTGCTGGTGTGATAACTTGATTTCAAAATATTGATATATTGGTTTAGATTCAATTGCTTAGATTATTTCCTGTTCTTCTACCATAGATCTCTCTGCATGCTTTTCTATTCACAAGTTATTGTTCAACATTTTCTGTGTTTAGGTCAGGAATTAGGTTAACAACTGATATTTTTGTTTTCATAGTACAGTTAGTTCTTTCTTTGATCAGTTTTTATAAGTAAATGTGTAGATCTCTTGCATTCCATCTCAGCTCACCATCCATCCATAAAACAGCTAGCACTAGCTCACTTCTTATAGATTTCCCAAGTCATTCGCAACATTTCTACAATCTACCCTAATTTTTGCGTTTCTCTCCATAAACTTCTTGCTTGCCATTTGAACAAATTCAACCATCACGTTTGTTCTTGACCCTCCTTAACAAGTCCTAGACACCTCAAAACCTTCATCTAGCCTTCAGTTCCCCTTTCCAATCATTTTTCCACCTTTAAAACTCCAAAAATAGCTCTCGGCCCCCTCTTGTAGATCCTCCTATAGATCCCCTGCAGCCTCCTATAGAATTTCCTGTGAGTGATTTTTCAAAGTCCAATCGCTATGAAAGTCTTCAGAAGAGTACTAGGGGCTTCTTAGGACCTCTCCACACCTTCCTCCACCTTTGCAAAAGCCAACTCCATCTCCCTTTGCCACCAAATCTCTGCACAATCATAACTAGATAAATCATAGGCATAATAATTTCACATAAAAACACTCAAAAGAACAAAAAGATGTTTTCTTCTCATTTCTTTTCAGAAATAATTTACCTTTTCAGTAGTCAATGGCACTCCTTTCATCCATTTTCATCTCTTTTCCTACAAAAGTTGGATTAGTGAGTAAACTATGGTCTGCTAGGGTTTTCTAAGGTTTGCGTTACATTTTAGTTTTCCTTCTCTTTCTGGAAGTAGAATAGTCCTTGTAGAGTTAACTTTCTTTCATTACAGTTAAAAGCTTCTTCTGAGAATCCATAGAAGTTGGCTTAAGCTCCTAGTGACCTTGCGCCAGCTTACAAAGTGACAACCTACAGTAAGAGCTAGTACTTGTGCATATAACATCGTTGCTTCCAAGTTTGTTATGAACTACCGGGTTGATAAAAGTAAAGTAGGGAACCCTAGGAGTTGCAGCATTATTGCTGCAATACTGGTGCTCACCTTCTTTTTGGCGCCATTACCGGGGAAGCGTCAGAGTATTTTGTGATTACTACTTTTCTTCTATTTCCTACTGCAACATTCTTCTAAGTAGTTTATTTAAGCAAAAGTATAGTTGTTTCATTTCAATTCTGCAAAAGTAGAATAGGCATTTCCCGCTTTCATTTCAATTCTGCAATTTCCATTTCTGCAAAAGTAGATTAGGAATTTTCCTGCTTTCATTTCAATTATGCAATTTCTATTTTAGTAAGAGTAGATTATTCATTTCCTTCTTTCATTTCAATTCTACAATTTCCATTTCAGCAAGAGTAGATTAGTCATTTCCTGCTTTCATTTCAATTTTGCAATTTCCATTTTAGCAAGAGTAGATTAGTAATTTCCTGCTTTCATTTCAATTCTGCAATTTCCATTCTAGCAAAGTAGATTAGTCATTTCCTTACTTTGATTTCAATTTTGTAATTTCATTTCAGCAAGTTCCTTTTACTTAGTTGCAATTTCTTGTTCAATTCATTTCAATTTTGTAAGTACAAGCAAAAAAAAAAAAAACAAACAAACAAACAAACAAACAAACAAACAAACAAAACAAAAATCACCCAAAAAAGAAAATTCCTTTTGTGCCTCATAGGAATGGAGACAATTTAGGAAAATTTCTACCCAACACCCCCACCACATCACTAAGTCACCCATCTCTCTTCTTCAGTGGCAGTGATCCAAAAGAACCTATAGGTGAAACACCAAAAATATATGAAGATCCTATAGCAGAAGAAGAGAAAAAAAACCATTTCTCCTAAGACCATGGCTGAAAACAGAAATTTTAGAGGAAATGGGGAGAAAGTAGAGGGTCCCTTTCCTATTCGAGAGACCAATGTGGATAGTAAAATGAAAAACATAAGTCCTTCAGACTTACCCCACCTCCATCGATTGACTACTGAAGATACTGATACCTTCTTGTTTGAACTTTTTGTTCTCTATCGAACCTATGACTCTCTAGAAGATGAGCAGAAGTTGAAACTATTTCCTTCTACCCTCAAGGATGCAACATTATGCTAGTTCATGGGGTTACCTGGAAACAACATCACAACTTGGGCTCATATGTAGCAAGCCTTTAGCAACAAATACCAGGACTACTGTAGATCAAATGATACCAAGGAAAAGATTTTTTCAATGACCATGGGAAGCAATGAATCCTTAGAAGACTATGAAGAGAGGTTTCAGCTCAGTTATAAAAGGGACAAGTGCACGCTTGACCCCGAATATTTGAAGTTGGTCGTGCTTAAAGGGGTCCCAGAAGACCTTCTAGACACCCTCCATTTGATGGCTGGGGGAGACACCTACCAACTACCTTATGATGACATAAATACCATGTTTAGAAACCATTCTAGGGTAGCCAAAGAGAGAGGTAGGGGAATTAAACCTTTAGCTAGTATATCCTCATCTAGTTCATCTCTTAGAAGTGAATTTAAGAATCGGTAGAAAGATTTCAAGAGTGAGATGAGGTAGACTCTTGCCATGCAAATGGATACCTCTCATATCAAAAGAAAACAAGAGAAAGCAGAGAGGGCTTTGGCCATTTTTTATCCTAGGTGCACCAGAAGGCATCCTGGGAACGAATGTCCATTGAACTCTATAGAAGTGTGTTTAGTCTGTGAAGACCATTCTAAATCAGTGCCCTTCCTTGCCCAGACTTAAAGCTACGTACCAAGGGAATGAAGGAGCCACTAAGCCACTCTATTTCATCAACGAAAGGAGGCAACATGGCCCTAGACCTTACCAGCAGGGAATGCAAGGGACATCCTAAACATATTACAACCCTAATCAAGCCACTTCCATGCCTTCTTAGGTCCACCTACTCATCCTTCTTGGTCCAGACCCCCTCCTTGGTCATATCCATCTAAATACCATGCTCAACCAGTTGCTTATTCATTTCACTCTTATGCTCAGCCACAGCCTTAGTGGAATGCACCTCATCAGGGGTGGAGGCCCCAGTACAACCCTCCTCCTACTCTTTTGCTTCCACCACCTACTCAACCATAACCATTGCCTCCTTCTCCACCAAGGCAACCTTAAACCCCTGCTCAACCGAACCCAAAACCGAATAAAAGACTAGCCCGATAGGTATATAGTGGGGAAACATCATGCCTGACCTATGCTGTGGAGATTCAAGAGATTAACCTATGATATGGGAAGGTTCTCCCATATAACCAGCCTCCCCCTAAGGAGGATGAAGAAGAAAAATAGGAAAGTGAACCGAAGGATATTCCCCTCTTTCCTGGGAGATTAACTGGAACCACACAACTAACCCTAGAAGAAATTGAACTTCTGGGAGAACTAAAACAGTTATGTGTAAAGATACCACTTCTCCAAGCCATAAAGTTTGTGCCTATATACAACAAAATGATCAAGGATTAGTGCTTCAGGCAGCCAGGTAGGCGCAAGAGAGATGCCCCAACTATCAATGTCATAGGACAACTATCCGATCTTATGTTGGGGCAGGTAATCTGCCCAAAATATCTAGACCCTGGAAGTCTTGTAGTTGATGTCCACATCAATGGCACCATAATCCCCCGTATCCTGATTGATGTAGGGGCTGCCATTAATGTGATGACCAAGGACACTATGCTCAAGCTCAACCTTCAAGGCTCCCTGAGAAATACCACAACAATACTATAGTTAGCAGACCGCTCCACTGTGACCCCTAAAGGGATTATGGAAGATGTAATGGTCTTTATCAATTCTTGGGAGTACACTTTTTAATTTCTTGGTTCTCCAACCAAAAGCAAAGCTTATTGGGTATCCTCTCATCTTGGGAAGACTCTAGTTGGCCACTATAGATGCCTACATCAGTTGTCGAGAAGGGAACATGACAATCGAGAATGGGCATATGTCTATGCAGCTAGTCCTATATCCTACTACCTAACCTTTTTTAGAATATGATTTACCTCTCTGGTTGGAGGAGGAAGATGAGGATGAAGTCTATACTGCACTACTGTGTGCAGTAGAATCTACCATGGGGGGGGCCACAAACCGAGGATGATCTCGTTGAAAACTTGTTTCAAAATCCACTCCCCAGTGTGTTGCCATTAGAAGAGTTGGTGGAAGAAACCCAAGCCAATCCTTTAGTTGATCTCTATGTGGTTGATCCGACCACTCTCCAAGTTAAGAATGTGGAATTCAGCCCAGAAAGAACCTTGAAGATCAAATCATCCCTATCCACCTCTCAGGAGGAAGAACTATGTAGCTTATTGAGAAACCACTTGGATGTTTTTTCTTGGAGCTATAAAGAGATGAAGGGAGTCCACTTCAGTCTATACTCATCACATTTACATTAAGGAAGATTGAAAACCATTCAGGGAGCCTCAAAGGAGGATGAATCCAGCCCTTAAGGAAATTGTGAAAGAAGAACTACAAAAATTGCTAGATGCAGGATTCATCTACCCTATCTCTAACAGTGAATGGGTCTCTCCTTTGGCGCTAGTGCCAAATAAAAATAGGAAGTGGAGAATCTATGTCGATTATTGAGAACTAAACAAGGCCACCAAGAAGGACTATTTCCCTTTGCCTTTCATAGATCAAGTGTTAGATGGCCTGGTAGGGAAGAAGTTCTTCTCCTTCCTAGATGGGTTTAGCGGGTATAACCAGATCCAAATCAGCTCGGAAGACCAATATAAGGCCACTTTCGCTTGTCCTTGGGGTACCTTTGCATACCGGGTCCTTCCTTTTGGGTTTTGCAATGCTCCCGCCACATTCCAGAGAGCAGTATTGAGTATATTTGCTTAATTGGTTCATGATTTAGTCGAAATCTATATGGATGACTTTACCCCTTATGGTTTTGACTTCCAGGAAGCTTTGTCTAACCTGGGAAAGGTTTTGAATAAGTGTATTGAAATGAACCTGTCTCTCAGTCATGAATGTGAATTCTTGATGATTGAAGGGACTGTGCTAGGTCATGCAATTTATCAACAAGGATTACAGGTGGACCCCAACAGAATTTCCATCATCCAAAGGGTCCCACCTCTTTAAAAGGTAAGAGATGTTCAAAGTTTCCTAGGTTTAGCAGGGTATTATAAAAGATTCATTAAAGATTTCAGTAAGCTAGCCTCTCCATTGTTTTTTCTTTTGGGAAAATATGTTGAGTTCATATGGATTGACAACTATCAAGAGGCTCTAGATACCTTGAAAAGTAAACTAGTGACTACCCCAATTTTGAGAGGTCCAAACTGGGCCCTACCTTTCCACAGTCATACAAATGCCTTGAACAAAGTGATAGGAGCAGCCTTAGGGCAAGTTGATGAGAAGTTTCCTTATGCCATATATTTTGTAAGTAAAAGCTTTTCCAAGGCAGAATTGAACTACACTGTAACAGAAAAGGAGTTCCTAGTTGTAGTCCATTCCCTAAATAAGTTCAAACACTACATCATCAGCTATCAAACATTCATACACACTGATCATGCTACAATTAGGTATTTAATGAACAAACTAGAGGTAAATGCTCGTATTATTAGATGGTTACTTTTATTGCAGCAATTTGATTTGACAATTGTTGATAATCCAAGTAAGGAAAATGTTGTTGCTGATTTTTTGTCTAGAATAGATCTACCTATAGGTGAAGAAGGAATGGTGGATGATCAACTGCTAGATGAACACCTATTTGCTATCTCAATACTCTCTCTGTGGTTTGTTGATATAGCAAATTACTTGGTTTCAGCACAGTTCTCGCCACACCTATCCTCAAAAGAGAAGAGAAAGATCGTGAGGAAAAGTGCCCCATTCACTTGGATTGGGGGAAATCTCTTCAAAATTGGCCTAGATTAGATTTTGAGGATATTGTCAAGGAGGAGGAAGTTTTTGACATTCTCCTAACCTGTCATGATGGGCCCTGTGAGGGCCATTTTGCAACAAAGAGGATTGCTTTCAAAATCCTGCAAGCAGGTTACTATTGGTCCACTCTTCATCAAGATGTAAGGAGATATAGCAACCAATGTGACCGATGCCAAAGGATGGGGAAACCTACTCCAAGGGATGATATGCCCCTGAAAACTCAAGTGAATTTCGAGCCATTTGAGAAGTGGGGCATGGACTTTGTAGGTCCTGTCAACCCTCCTTCAAAACATAAAATCTTACATCATTGTGTGCACTAATTATCTGAAAAAATGGGCAAAAAAAAAAAGGCGATCAAGGTAGCAACAAAAGAAAAAGTAGTTGAGTTTTTGAGAGAGAATGTCTTCTACAAGTTTGGTTATCCAAGAGAATTAGTCATAGATTAAGGGAGTCAGTTTACCTCCTATCTGATTGAATAATTTCTCACACATCAATAAATTAAGCACATAACTTCCACCCCTTATCATCCACAAGCAAACTGACAGGTGGAAGTCATTAACAGAGCTTTGGAAGGAAGTTTGACCAAGGTAGTGAGTAGCAGCAGAAAAGATTGGGTAGATCGATTGGTTGAGGCCACCTAGGCATATAACACCACCTGGAAAACCACCACAAGGTTCACACCCTATGATTTGATCTATGAGAAGAAGACTTTGCTGTCAATAGAATTTGAATATAAAACACTAAGGATGGCAACTCAGCTAGACCTAGATCCCAACCATGCACAAAAGGAAAGGTTAGTCTAGCTAAATGGATTGGATGAACAGAGATTGCAGGCCCTTCTCCACTCAGAGGTAGTCTAGCTTCAAAGGAAAATATGGCATGACAGACACCTCAAATAGAAACAATTCCAGGAAGGAGATTGAGCGTTGCTATATGATTCAAGGTATAAATATTTCAATTGAAAATTGAGGACAAGATGGCTGGAACCATACATAGTAGAAAAGTGCAATGACAATGGTTCAGTTCTGATCTGGACCATCGATGAAGAAGCCATCCCCATGCTCGTCAATGGGAATAGGTTGAAGATCTATAGGAAGCCCCTCTCCAAGCAAGAATTAATTGAGAATCTGAGTGAAACAATGTTGGTAGTGGAGCAAGGCTCTTCCTCCACTCCACCCACACCCTAAAAAATAAAAAAATAAAGGAAATAAAGAAAAAAAACAAGAAAAAACCAGAAAAGACAAAATAAAAGATCCCTGGGTGAAAAACTTCCCTTAGAGGCATCCAGGGCAGTTAGTGAGGATGAAAACCTCCTAGAGACACCCCAATTATCTCAACAAAAAAAAGAGAGAGAAAAAGAAAAAAACAAAGAAAAAACAGAAACAAAAAAATTAACTTTTTTTTTTTAATGCTTTGCAGATGGCAGGAGGGCCACAAAAGGAAAAGGGACATGGCTAGGCTGAATACACCCCTGATAGATCATTTCTCCATTTTCATTGTCTTTCCCCAGTCCCCAATCTCACTTATTCTAGAAATTATGTATCCCATAGGAAGCTCTGTGCATTCTATAGGAGGATATGTAGAAATCACAGAGAGTTCCAAATCAAGTTCTAAAAAGGATCAAAGGGCTAGAAATTTGTTCAGAAGGCCTGTGGACCTCCCTGCCACCATTCATTCTCCTAACTCTCTATTCCATACCTGAACCACTGCATTTCCACTCACTTCTTTCCTCCCTGCATAGAAAATACGAAATCATGTTTCTTTTGTTTAAAAAAAATGAAAAATAAATGAGCAGCACGTTGAACTTAACACTTACCTAGTGCATGCCAGTCACTTTTCTTTCTCCCTCAGAACCTTCCTCAGCTACCTCTACATTCCCTGCTCAAGCCTCAGCTAACGTTTTAAAGGGAGAACCAGTTACAAGAAATCCTGTAGGGTTCCTGTAACAGCTGATCCCCTTAAAAATCAAGCTCCAGAGGCAGGGTCAATGCAACCACAGATGATAAAACATGCAAGGAACCGGTCCTGATAAAAGATCACTGGCATGAAGTAGCCAAGCCACCAGTTCAAAAGCCACAAGCGCCAACAATAGTAGCAATCCATGAATAGAGTGCCAAAGTCTGAGCATGCAACAACACGGTAACAACTAACAGGTAAGTGACGAAACCCATTCCTTTGTTGCATGAGTATAATTTAGAAACTACATGAACCATTGAGATGGTCATGATTAAATGAAATCGGTGGCCATCTGACTGGCCACCCTCATCTAGTTCAAACAGAACCCCTCGTCCAGTTCAAACAACACCTCATCCAATCCAAACAATGTTCAGTGGGTGAAATCTGCACTTGTGTTCAGTCAACTCGGGAAGAAAAACTCAAAACAGGTAGTGGTGGTGGCATATAATGGAAATGATGGACGGGATTGTGGGCAGGTGGCATGAAGTATAATAATAGCACTGGAGTAGGGACCAACGGTCAGGATGAAGGCAATGTACCCTTCCTGCCACCTCACCTTATCATCACAGAATACGCTCGTAAGCTCTCATAAGTTTAAGTACGCTGCAGTCCATGACTTCATCACCTTTGCTTTCATTTGCATCGTCTTGCTCTTAACTACAACAACCTACCTACCACCTTCAGAACCTCGAAGTAGTCTCTCTCTGTTAGTTTCAAAACCCTTCTAATTATTGGGCTTCTGTAGGAGCATTATCACACTCTACCGGAGTGGAAAACACAGTCCTACAAGAGCCCTTCTACAAGAGAGCCAATGAGTAGCATCGCAGAGGAAAATTCGGGATTTTTTATGCCAAATTCGAGCTCGAAAAGGTAGGCTCAGTAAAACCCACTTTTCATTTCATATATCTACAAAAGGTGGTGGATTTGAAGCAAATCACTGAGTTAAAAAGAAAGGAAAATTGAGAACAAAAGTTTGCCTGTGTTTTTTAGCAATATACACAGTTTCTCCATTTACTCTTTGAGCCAAAATTTCATCTCTTTCTCCTCCGTGGTATTCTATTGTGTAACGAAAGGATGCAACCATAGGAAATTAAGCCTATAAAACAATGAATTTGCATTGGGTGGTCTTCTTACTTTGTGAAAATAAAAAAACATTGTCTTGTATACTCTCTACTTTTTAAAAGATATTGTTTCCCTCAAACATACCGTGAAGTAAATTAAGTTTAAGAACAAAGTTTGAAGGGAAGGAAAATTGCAAATTACTTTTGTTAAAATGGAAAAACATGAAAAATTCTCTCTCTGGTTCTAAAAAGAAAACCTTATCTATTCCTGTTTTGGGTTTGAAAATTTGCTCCCTTCTTCCTCACCTAAAACATTCCAGCAGTCTCTGAACAACATGACAAGGGGTTTTATGTGGAAGGAGCCTTTGAATTCCACCAAACTACATGAACACCCAGAAGTGGTAGCCCTTTTTACCAAGGCAAATCGAATGCCTTTCTTTGAAAAAATTCATGGGTATGATGAGGAAGTCACAGAGGAATTTTTATTGTCTTTAAAACCCCACTCAACAACCCATGCTACAGCCAGTTTCAAGGGTCTAACCATAGATCTTACACCAGAGTTCATCAACAGAATTACAAGTCTCCCACTTGGGCTTCCCTAGAGAAAAGAAGAAAAACCACTAGGACAGGTTGCCAAAAAGACCTTTTTCCAGCCTATGGAGGATAAGAATGGGATCAGAAGGACAAATATACCTTACCCATGGGGTGAGGTCAGCTATCAGATCATGAAGTATATCTCCTATGAAGGAAGATACAACATTGTTTATGTTTATCATTTCAGAATGTTACATGAACTAAGATATGACATGGACCTGCCTACATCTAGAATACTCAATCTTCCATATTTTCTCCTCCAATCCTTGATAGAGTGTAGCACCAAATTGAATGTCAGGGTTCCAAACCAACTGGCTCAACATGGGCTCATTAAATGCTGGTGGAGGATGCCCTCCACACTTACATAATCCTTATAGCCTAGGAGATTTTTAGGAACATTACTAAAGAAGATGACATGAAAACCCTCATTGATGACCATAGTCCATCTAGAATTGAAGAGGAGGAACAAATAGAGGAAGCTGAGAAGGACATCCATGAAGAAGAATATAACATTCAATTGGAAGAAGGAAAAGAAGAAAAATAGAGAGGAGAGGAGAAACATGATACGACCATAGATGAACCTAAAGTATATAATAAAGCAACATCAAAAGCAGAAAAAGGGTAAACAACAGTAGACAAAAGCAAGAGGACAAGAACTAAAAAGAAGAAACCCAAGACAACTTAGAAAAATGTTGCCACAGAAAAAGCAGAAACTCAACAAGTAGAGAAGACAACAACACCAGAGACAGTAGAAACAAAATCACAGATAGCAGACACAGGAAATAGAGCAGATGGAAAGGAATAAGCACAAGAAGAAGAAGTGTCTCCTGAGACACTAGCAAGAGAAGTAGCAGTTGTTCTTGCTGCACTTAGTACTCCAGCAAAGCCAAAAGGGAAAATGAAAAGACAACCTTTTATGTACTTTAAAGCTTTAAAGGGCACCAAAATCAAGATGGGGAAGCCTTAGCCACCTTTAAAGGAGCCCATCATCATTGAGGATGTACCTACTGTTAGTGTTAGTCTTTGCAGCCTTCCTCGGGTGATCAAATATGCTCTTTCAAAGTGCTCTCAGAGTGTCAAGGTCAAATTTTGTCATTTCAGTGAGTCTTCAAGCAAAATTTGGTCACTAGGTATTAAGTCTAGGGTTTGTTTTCACTCCTATTAGATTTATCCAAATGTCGGTCCATGTCACCATTCAGCTGAGTGTACCATCATTCAGAGGGTTGTCATCATCATGCCAAGTTCCACTGGGTTATTTTACACCTTGTTCATGCTTCAGTTGTGCCTAGGTAAGGTTCATTTCCCTCTCCTAAGATTTTGAAGGAAATTTCTCTTGCATGGTCAAATCATAAGCAAAACTTGAATCCTGATGTTCATATAGCTTCCCCTATCCATAATGTACCTTATTAAACACTTCCCATCACAAACCCTAGTTTCTTGCTACAACTTGGCAATTTTCTAGGTTGGGCCTGCGTTTAGCCCTTTTGGACCCCTTTCCCTCACTCAATTTCTGAGATTCCACATTTTCCTACTTCCTAACACCCCTCCCTACTTCCAAAAATTTTCTCACGAATTTAGAAGCCCCTTATCCCCTTCATTTCACTTTATTTCGACAAATCCCTTGTTCCACACATCGGGGTAGGTTTTACTTAAATGATGTTTTTGAGCAATAAAAGATGAATTTTGGAAAATGGAGAGAGGGTTTTGTCCACAACAGGCCAAGGAAGAAAAACCTCCTTCACTGTTTACACAGGTGTCACGGATTTAGAGAAATATCAACAATATCGTTGCCTCGGGAGAATTGAATGCACCTCTGAAGTGACCTTGGGAAAAATCAAGTTTTCTCCTAGCTTTGTTGACCAAATGACTTACTTGATGAGTCAAATGATAACTAGACACAACGAGCTTTCCAATGCGCTATCATGAGCTAAATTTGGAGTTGAGAAACACCTTCAAAAGTCGACTGCAACAGCACTCTGGCTTGAGGCAGCCTCATTTGCACATTTTGACCAGTCTTGGGAGATTTCATTTTTGATAGGGTAAATGAACTCCAAATTGAAAAATTCTAATTGGGATGGAAAGTAGACTCAAATACCTTTCCAACGCGCTATCCTGCACCTGATTTTCACACTGGGAAGGCCTCCAAAAGTCTCCTGTAAAAATTCACTACGCATAGGCTCTATGCGCCGCGCCTCAAGCCCAATGCGCTGCACCTTCCCTATGTGCCACGCCAGTGTATTTTTGCACTGAGAAAAGTTTCCCAATGCATCGAACCTTCCCTATGCGCTGTGCCAGTTGCCCAATGTGCCACACCACCAAAAACTTCAAAAGCTTTCTTCAAATCACTCGAATCTCCTCCAAATCGCCATTGAATTGCTTGGATTGGCCAGGTAGGGTCGACATCCCACTGTTTCATCCATTTGTGTGTTATGTGATGGTTGTTGATGGTTCCAAATTTTTGAAACAAAACATCCAAACCCTACCTCTAAAAATCCTCAAGTCAACTGTTGTTAAGGGTTGCACATTCATCATTTTATTACCAAGGTTCCCCCTCCATCACATTTTTCCCTTTTTCCATCATTCTCGTCTCCCTTATACCATTTCCCCTTGAATGTTATTGTTCCCTATCCCCTAAACATACTAAACCCCTATTCCCAATTCCCTTCCACCCATTGCCAAATGCACAAACCCCAAAACCTAACTTATATAAACCTCCCAAACCCTCCTACATTTCCCTAAAGAAAATATATCATAATATCCCCTAATCCCTTCATATTTTCCCCTTCCTAACAGTCCCTTGTTGCATTTTTCCCCTTGGTGGTAGATTTCGAGCATATCACAACAACAGTCCAACACAGTTTTGTGACCACCTTTCACTTCTCCAAGGCAGTTTTCATAGCATCAATCATGTCATCTAATCATTCATCTGACTATGAGGTGGAAACCCAAAGCGACTCACCCAAGAAGAAAATGCACCCTGGAGGCCTCATAGAAGTGACAAAACATCCATGAAGACCGGCAGGCTACCCAAAGAAGCCTAAATGAGATGACACCCATTCAGCAGGAGATAGAGGCTGATCGAGAGATTTGGCTTGAGAGGGTCAACATCCACTTAGAGAAACTGTTGGAAAAGGCTGATAGGAACAACACATTGCTGAGACATGTGGCTTTTCACTACATGGCACGAAATATGAGTTCCAAGGCACGAATCAAAAGTCTAAAGGTGAAATTGAAAAAGGCAATAAAGAAGCAAAAGAGGCAAAAGGAGCTTGATCGTCTTTAGATATTGGCCGAGGCATCCTTGGGTCATCATGACACTTGATAGAGGAGGTACAACCCAAATTTCAAGAAATTTGGAGCAAATTTTGTATTTTGAGAATTTTTGCATTAAAAAGCAGGGTTTTGCCTCCCTATGCGTTGCGCCACGTGGCGCACGCTTTTCCTAAGGAGCTCGAAATGGAAAAAAGTTTATATTTGTGGATTTTGCATGGAAAATCATGACTGCTGGTGTATGGCCAAGAAGTTTGGGCAAGTTTTGGGTCCCCAAAAGGTTAAAAAACACTCAAAAAGTGACCTATCTGCCCCTGTTTTGACACACAGAAAGTAGTCTTGGGAGAATGAAGTTTTGAAGGAGAAAATGGCCACCAAATTGGAAAATTATACTCGAGTTAGAAAGTAGATAGGCTTGGCTTTTCAACAAGAACACTTGGGCTCAATTTGGACTTCAGAACGTTCCTCAAACGCAGCCTCAAAGTGGCGCGATGCACACAGATTTTCGCGCGACGCACAAAGGATTTTTGCCCAATTTTTCACTTTCCACCTCAAAAATTCGGCCAGTTTGACTAGTTTTTCTTTTTAGTGTAATTTTTGACCTATCTAGATGTAATTGTAGGATCTGTTCTAGATGATTCATTCACTAACAAGTGAAAAATTTAATGAATGAATCAGTTTCCTAACATATAGAGGCAAGTTGTTTTGATTTCCTAGATTTTAGTTCCTTCTTTAGAATTGGTTCAAACAGCCCCTAGAATGATGAGCTCGACTCCTAGAGGCAAGGGAATGGGTTGGGCTAGTCTATATCATGTAATTCCTAAGTCATTTTTAGGGTTGGACACTTGGGATTGCTTTGGCATATCATTGTACATATTTTCTCTGCATTTTTGGCTAAGGAAAGACTAGGGTTTTGCAACACTGTTTGGGACCCATGTGGCTTTATGTTTTGATGGTGTGCTTCTCTCAGTAATTGTAAGTTGTTATGTGTATCATTTTCCTTCTCTCATCTTCTGCAATTGAACAAATGAAGTGTTAAGGTAGAATCCATAGATTGTTATGCTCTGCCTTTAAATTTGTTTGATCTTCAATGTTTTCACCTGTTTAAGGAGAATCCTTGAAACCTTCTTGCTCTCCTTAGCTCCTCACCAATCTGGTCTACTCATTAATTCCCTTTAAAAGCATCAAGACAATCGTCTTCCTTTCCCTATTCAGACCTCTGCAAAAACTATGCCTCAATCCCCAAGCCCAAATTTGCCTTTCCCTGTTCAACACAAAAACTCCTAAAAGCTCAAATCAAACCCTCATACTTTATATCTAGCCTAACATTAGCTTATATTTCAGTCATCTCGAGCCCCATCAAATATATTTGGAGAGATTGACCCAGAGAGATCCCTCTCCTGTCCTTGTAGGGTTAGCTACGAGGTTGAGCGTGGTTTGATGTGGACCTAGAATCTTGCCTTTTCAGCCTAAGGCAAATCTAGGCTCTAATATAGTGGCGACCCCACTGGGGAAGAAAGTTTATTTTCATTGTTTGTCTTTGTAGACTACAGACGGAGATTGAAGTTAGCCAGGTAGCCTTCCAAATGCTCTTGCTTTGCATTAGCGAAAGTAGATGAAAGTTGATTCAGTCAATCTTCCGTCTAGTTTATAAACTGAACATCTGATCTAAACGATTACCCCAATACATGTATCAAGTTCATATTTGATGGTTGATGGTGAACAATGATCAGACACAGTAAGACTGAAATCATTCACGTGGCGATTCTAAATCATTTTCGAGATCAAATCCAAAGACTCCACTAGAGGCTGATCCTGGCCAACAGGAACATGAAAGGACAACATGGACAGATCAGGTATTCAAGTTGGCATTTCATCCAAGACATTTTGTTCTTTGTTGTAAATTATATCTTCTCTTTTCCCGAGAATGTCAAGAAGGCTTTGCAAAGTATACTATGTTTGAGAAGAGATCCTCGACCTGCATTTCATTCCTTCCCTTTGAAGATTGTAAATACCGAAGATTTGCATTCCTTTGAGCTTGATCAAGACCCTTCTTCTGAATTTTGTGATGACTATCTTCAAATTGATAAGCCTCAAGTGACCAATATTGATTCTACAGCTTCTGTACATACCCCTATACCTTGTAAAATTCCAGATCGATACAAGCCTCTAATTTACCTTCTGTACTCCATGCTTTCCTTGCAAATTATTATCTATATTTACCAAGTTTTGACAGTGAATGTAACAATGTCAATGGTGAGCAACATGTGGAGAACGTTGAGACTTTTCTAGACCTTTTTGAAGTTGATGAAGAAGATGTCAATACTAGGCTTTTTGCTCTTTCTTTACAAGGCAAAGTGAAGAGATGGTTCAAAGCCCTTCTTGATGCAAGCATCTCAGATTTCCAGTAGCTCGTCAAAGTTTTCCTCAACAGGTGGGTAATTGGACATAACCTTTTCTTGATTGTAGAAGAGTATAATCTGCTAAAAAGACAACTAGAGGAGGCAGTACAACATTTTTCTGCCAGATTTAACCAAGTTTATTATTCGATGCTAGTTGATATAAGGCCGCCTCCTGGATCTACTCTCTTGCACTACCCGGGTGCCTTTGATTCGGAAATGGATTTTTAGCTGAGAGAAAGGAATATTGCAACACTTCACGAGATGCAGAACAATGCAGTAAATTTAGAGGCGCATCTGCTGATCCGAAGGGCAAGGTTGAAAGAAGAAGAGATGAAAAACATAGATCCGGAGAAATCGACATCTCTAGAGGTAAAGCTTGACATGTTGGCAAGTGCAGTGGAGGATATGATGCAAAAGATCACCGCAAGGAATGATTATGATGTTCAAGCCCATCACTTGTTGATTGAAGAAGAACAAGTTGTTGATCCAAAACATTTTGTTTCTTATAACGATTGTTTTGTAGATCATCTTGGAGAAGAGAGATCTATTGATATGACATGTATGCTTGATGATGTGTTTTATACTGATGATTTGCCTCAGTTTGATCAGTATGATGATGATTATGTTCTCCAAACAGAAGCTAATATTGCAGACAAATCAGCAGCCAATTTGTGGGAGGAAGAAGTTCACTTTCAACAGCTTGAGTATAGTGATCAAATGATGCATATCAGCTATGACAGTGACAAAGAAAGTGCAGCAAATTTTGAAGTAAGTGAAGGATCTTTGCCTTTTTGTTTTGATTCATTTCAGTTCATCAGAGACAAATTTCATGCAATCAGAAATCAATTGTCGACAAGTCTTGATTTGGACCATCTTGAGGGCAATGAAAACCTTGTTCAAAATTTCTCATATTCAGATTTGCAGTCCCCAAATGCCATTGATTGTCCAGTTGCAGTTGAGGACATGGAAACTGGCACATATGGTCAAACGATACAAGATGAATTTGTACCATTTTGTTTTGAATCATTACAGTTTTTGAAAGGTAAATTGCATAGTAAATCTTCAACTGAACAACTTGTAGCAAGTCAACAATTTCTCAGTTTTAATGTTGAGGATGAAGGTCAGATTACAGATGAAGCCATGGAATCTAAAATACATGATATAATGATGCAAAAGGATTATGTACCCTTTTGTTTCGAAGATTTTTAGTTTATAAGGCAGAATATTCATAATATCTCTAAAGAAAAAGATGAACAGCCAGTAGGATGTCATATAGTTTTCATGGATAGATCGCAGCAGTCTTCTCAAATTTTTAATGATCTTATTGCTCATGTCTTGGATGATGTCTATAGTCAAAGTCCTTCTCCTATCTATGAGCTTGAAAAAATTATTGATACAAAGTTGATCCGGCAGTCGGTTTCTTTGTCATTTTTAGCAGGAGTCTTGTCACAAAATTCAGAGCAAATTTTGCATTCATGGTATGAGGAAAAGAGAAGTAATCCACTGGATGAGCTAAGTCCCAGCGTGCATGAAATTCAAGATCCTTATGCAGTGTTTTTGGAGGCGGATAGAGAATCCATATTATTCAATGGATCTGTTCACAAGTTTCCATGGGAGTTTCCTTTCGATTCTTTCCTTTCCCTGCACATCAGAAAGCATTTGGGAAGAGATCAAATAATAGCCATGATGCTTACATGGTTTCATTGGCTGTTCCATTTCACTTGATCAGGTGGTGAGAAGAGTAGTTAGAGTAGGTTGTATTTAATAAGCTTCATATTGAGCATCATTTCCAATTTTTTGGTTGTGTTTTAAGTATCGAGTCAGTTTTAAGTTGAGTGAGAGTCAAGCGGTGTTGTCAAGTCATCAGTTCCTAGTGATGCATTTCCACTTGAGTTTTTGACTCCATTGCCCAATGGATGAAGGCACTGTCTCTCCCAAAGATATGCCATTCTTGGCACCTCCAAGGAGCTACCATCCCCATTGGCACCAATGTTAGTGTCAGTCTTTGCAGCCTTCCTCCGGTGATGAAATATGATCTTTCAAAGTGCTCTCAGAGTGTCAAGGTCAAATTTTGTCATTTCAGTGAGTCTTCAAGCAAAATTTTGTCACTAGCTATTAGGTCTAGGGTTTGTTTTCACTGCTGTCAGAGTTGTCCAAATGTCCGTCCATGTCACCATTTAGCTGAGTGTACCATCATTCAGAGGGTTTTCATCATCATGCCAAGTTCCACTGGGTTATTTTACACCTTGTTCATGCTTCAGTTGTGCCTAGGTAATGTTCATATCCCTCTCTTAGGGTTTTGAAGGAAATTTCTCTTACATGGTCAAATCATCGGCAAAACTTGTATCCTGATGTTCATACAACTTCCCCTATCCATAATGTACCTTATTAAACACCTCCCATCACTGAGATCTCCCAAATTCCTCATTTTTTCACAAACCCTAGTTTCTTGCTACAACTTGGCAATTTTCTAGGTTGGGCCTGTGTTTAGCCCTTTTTGACCCCTTCCCCTCACTCAATTTCTGAATTTCTGAGATTCCACTTTTTCCTACTTCCTAACATCCTTCCCTACTTCAAAAATTTTTCTCAAGAATTTAGAAGCCCCTTATCCCCTTGATTTCACTTCATTTCAACAAATCCCTTGTTCTACACATCGAGGTAGGTTTTACTCAAATGACGTTTCTGAGCAATAAAAGATGCATTTTGGAAAACAGAGAGAGGGTTTTGTCCAAACTAGGCCAAGGAAGAAAAACATCCTTCACTATTTACACAGGTGTCATGGTTTTAGGGAAATGTCAAAAATACCATTGCCTCAGGAGAATTGAATGCACCTCTTAAGCGACCTTGGGAAAATCAACTTTTCTCCTAGCTTGGATGACCAAATGACTTGCTTGATGAGTCAAATTATAACTAGACACAAAGATATTTCCAAGGATCTATCATGCGATAAATTTGGAGTTGAGGAACACATTCAAAAGTTGAATGCAACAACACTCTACCTTGAGGCAGCCTCATTTGGCACATTTTGACCAGTCGTGGGAGATTTTATTTTTGATAGGGTAAATGAACTCAAAATTGCAAAATTCCAATTGGGTTGGAAAGTAGACTCAAAGACCTTTCTAGAGAGCTATCCTACGCCTGATTTTTACACTAAGAAGGCCTCCAAAAGTCTCTTGGAAAAAGGTGCTATGCACAAGCTCTATGTGCCGTGCCTCGAGCCCAATGCACCGCGCCTTCCCTATGCGTTGTGCCAGTGTATGTTTGCATTGAGAAAAGTTTCCCAATGCACCTCACCTTCCCTATGCGCTGCGCAAGTTGCCCAATGTGCCACACCACCAAAAACTTCAAAAGCTTGCTTCAAATCACTCAAATCTCCTCCAAATCGCCATTCAATTGCTTGGATTCACCAGGTAGGGTCGACATCCCACTGTTTCATCCCTTTGTGTGTTATGTGATGGTGGTTGATGGTTCCAAATGTTTGAAACAAAACATCCAAACCCTACCTCTAAAAATCCTCAAGCCAACTGTTGTTAAGGGTTGCGCATACATCATTTTGTTACCAAGGTTCCCCCTCCATCACATTTTTCCCTTTTTCCATCATTCCCGTCTCCCTTATACCATTTCCCCTTGAATGTTATTGTTCACTATCCCCTAAACTTACTAAACCCCTATCCCCAATTCCTTTCCACCCATTGCCAAATGCACAAACCCCAAACCCTAACTTATATAAACCTTCCAAACCCTCCTACATTTCCCTAAACAAAATATATCCTAATATCCCCTAATCCCTTCATATTTTCCCCTTCCTAACAATCCCTTGTTGCATTTTTCCCCTTAGTGGCATATTTCGATCATATCACAACAGAAGTCCAACACAGTTTTGTGACCAGCATTCAATTCTCCAAGACAGCTTTCATAGCATCAATCATGTCATCTGATCATTCATCCAACTATGAGGTGGAAACCCAAAGTGACTCACCCATGGAAGAAAATGCACCCCGGAGGCCTCATAGAAGTGGCAAAACATCTGTGAAGACTAGAAGGCTTCCCAAAGAAGCCTAAATGATATGACACCCATTCAGTAGGAGATAGAGGCTGATCGAGAGATTTGGCTTGACAGGGCCAACATCCACTTAGAGAAACTGTTGGACAAGGCCGATAGAGACAACGCATTGCTGAGACATGTGGCTTTTCACTACATGGCGCGAAATATGAGTTCCAAGGCATGAATCAGAAGTCTAAAGGTGAAATTGAAAAAGGCAATAAAGAAGCAAAAGAGGCAAAAGGAGCTTGATCGTCTTCAGATATTGACCGAGGCATCCTTGGCTCATCATGACACTTGATAGAGGAGGTACAACCCAAATTTCAAGAAATTTGGAGCAAATTTTGCATTTTGAGAATTTTTGCACTAAAAAACAGGGTTTTGCCTCCCTGTGCGCCGTGCCACATGGTGCGTGCTTTTCCTAAGGAGCTCCAAATGGAAAAAAGTTTATATTTTTGGATTTGGCATGGAAAATCATGACTTCTGGTGTATGGCGAAGAAGTTTGGGCAAGTTTTGGGTCCCCAAAAGGTCAAAAAACACTCAAAAAGTGACCTCTCTCCCCCTGTTTTGACACATAGAAAGCAGTCTTGGGAGAATGAAGTTTTGAAGGCGTAAATGGGCACCAAATTGGAAAATTCCACTTGGGTTGGAAAGTAGACAGGTAGGGATTTCCACCAAGCACACTTGGGCTCAATTTTTACTTCAGAAAGTGCCTCAAGATCAGCCTCAAACTGGCACAACACACATAGATTTTCACGCGGCGCACAAAGGATTTTTGCCCAATTTTTCACCTTCCAACTCAGAAATTCGACCAGTTTGACTAATTTTGCTTTTTAATGTAATTTTTGACCTATCTAGATGTAATTAGAGGTTCATGATGTAAATTTTTGCACTTATTTACTTGTTTTAGATGATTCATTCACTAACAAGTGAAACATTTAATGAATGAATCAATTTCCTAACATATAGAGGCAAGTTGTTTTGATTGCCTAGATTTTAGTTCCTTGTTTGGAATTGGTTCAAACAGCTCCTAGAATGATGAGCTCAACCCCTAGAAGCAAGGGAATGAGTTGGGCAAGTCTGTATCATGTAATTCCTCAGTCATTTTCAAGGTTGGACACTTGGGATTGCTTTGGCTTATCATTGTACATATTTTCTCTGCATTGTTGGCTAAGGAAAGACCAGGGTTTTGCAGCACTGTTTGGGATCCATGTGGCTTTATGTTTTTATGGTGTGCTTCTCTCAGTAATTGTAAGTTGTTATGTGTATAATTTTCCTTCTCTCATCTTCTGCAATTGAACAAATGAAGTGTTAAGGTAGAATCCATAGATTGTTATGCTCTGCCTTTAAATTTGTTTGATCTTCAATGTTTTCACTTGTTTAAGGAGAATCCTTGAAACCTTCTTGCTCTCCTTAGCTCCTCACCAATCTGATATACCCATTCATTCCCTTTAAAAGCATCAAGGAAATCACCTTCCTTGCCCCATTCAGACCTCTGCAAAAATTGCGCCTCAATCCCCAAGCCCAAATTTGCCTTTCCCTGTTTCAACACAAAAACTCCTAAAAACTCAAATCAAACCCTCATAATTTATATCTAGCATAAAATTAGCTTATATTTCAGTCATCTCGAGCCCCATCGAAATATATTTTCGAATATTGACCCGAAGAGAGCTCTCTCCTGTCCTTGTAGGGCTAGCTACGAGGTTGAGCGTGGTTTGATGTGGACCTAGAACGTTGCCTTTTCAGCATGAGGCAAATCTAGGCTCTAACACCTACTACAACAAAGAAGGAATCTCCCTCCAAAAGACTCATCACTTACGAGAGAGGAAGTCCTAAGACTTCTACTTGGAAGGAAAGGATCAAACTAATGGACTCCAAAGCAGTCCTACAGGAGGCACAAACCTCTCTACATGAGACATTGGCAAAGCTCAAAGAGACTGAAAAACTTGAAAAGAAGGTAGAAGAATAGACCCAGGAGGAAGACAAGGCAAAAGAGATACCAAAGCCTGGACCTCAGCCTAACTTAGGCTCCTACTACAACCTTCTGGAAGGTGGGAAGATCATCCCACAAAATTTTGTTGTGCCTCGTTTCTTCGAGCTGGAAAAGGAAAGAGTCAGGACCCATACATGGATGTAGGTTGCAAAATCAAAAGGGGTAGAAGACATTGGGCACATGGAAAATATGTTGAGAGAGATGGGAAAAGAATTGAGCATGGTTAGGCATATAGAAACTATCAGAAGAGCTCAATTAGAATTAAAAAATGAAATTTTGAAGAAACTACAAGAGAGGGAACCTCAAGGAGGAAATGAGTTGTACAATCTTAAAGAAACAACAATAGGAAGAGGAACCCCAGGTAAATAGTGAGGTAGCAAAAAGACAGCAACAAGAAGAGGAATCCCATGTAGATAGTGAGACATTGATAAAATAGCAACAGGAAAAAGAATCCCAGGCAGAAAATGAAGTGTTGATTTTAAAAAGGCAGCTACAGGAAAATGAAGCCTAGTTAGCCTATATGGCCAGCTAGGAAATTGAGGCATTACAGTGCAGGCAACCAGCCAAATCATACATACTGTACCTCAAGGATCAATGGCTCCAATTTCAGATTAAGATACTGGCCCAGAGGGGCACAATACCTTTTCATGATTATAGCCAATTCATGCATTTATGTGATCACAGATCAGCTGAGGATAAAGTGAAGTTAGCAGAATTTTACCTGCACAACATGCCACTTATTAACATGAACTTATGAGATCCAAATGCTATGTTGGGAGACTTGCAATTGATGGCTATGGCATCTTGGATGAGCCATGGAGAGAAAAGGGCAATGGAAATCCCGAAAATGATGGCAAAAGAGCTGAGAGAACCCCTGATGATTAGAATAGAACTAGCAAACCCCTTATCTCTCATTTATGCCCACCAACACCTTACAGCTAATCCTCAAGTTGTCCCAGACTATGTTGATAAGTAGGCCCAGACTATTGCTCACTTCGAGGACATGGAGAGATTGTTTGGAGATGATTACATTCTTGCTTGCATGAAAAGGTGGAATACCTTGCCACATAGCCTAATGATCAGGGAGTATCACTCCCCAAATAGAATGAGGGAAGCCATGAGGAGAGTTCCCTTGTATAAGCACTCGATGCAAAATTTGAAGGCTAACTAGATTGGCCTTAAATTCAATCCTCCACCGCTACTAGGACTGCTGGAAGGAGTAAAAAATGAGGAAGAATAGAAACAGTGGGAGGAAGTGGATAGGAAGGCAGGTTTCCATGATAAAGAGGAAGATATCACATCAAAGGCATGGGATGTTAGGGAATTCGTCAGAGCCATAAAAGATGAAGAGTTAGATTAGTTGCTTAGAGGATGAGAAACCCATTCAATAGGCGGGTGATGATGAGCCCTAGAAATGGGTAATTATATGTGCTCATTTTGCCTCTTATTTCGACTTAATCCACCGTTCTCATTAGTTTATTGCATGCTTTTGAATATGCTTATGCTAATAGACTGAATTGGGTTAGTCACTTTTCCATGTAGTCTAATGTTTGTTTTATGCAAACTTTTTGGCCAATTTTGGACAAATTCAAGGGATTTATGAGCAAATGGTAGCCAAAACTCGAGGAAAACAGGGAAGAGGATTTGTAGGGGGTTGTCTCCTTTATTTATGACCCCTTTCCTCGAATCCTCCATTAGCAACTCGGAGCACAAAGGTCCACATTGATGATTCCAAGGGGCCCCGAGCAAGTAAAAGAAGGATTGTTGTTTATCTCTAGTCCTAGGAAGCCGAGTTCCTTGATTTTAGGAGGACTATTGAAGGACTCCATTTGTATAAATAAGGAGGCTTAGAGCCTCAGTAGGTTACCTAGTTATTAGTAGATTTTCGCACTTTTTTGCAGCATTGTGTTCATCTCATTTTCGAGTTCCTTTTTTAGAATAGTTTATGAAATGTGACTACTATTTTTTATAATGAAGATGAAACTGTTTTTGAGCCAGCACTGATCTCTTTCACAAGGCTGAAGCTCTTGGGTTGGGGCCCAACCCAAGTTGCCCAACACCTCCTACTGTGTACTTATATGTTTTTGCTTCAGTTCATGAATTAATTTTTGTTGCATAGATTCATTTTACTTTTTTAGATTAGGTTTCTTTTGATGGTTAGCATAGTTGTTTTTGTTTCAGTTGCTCAAGTAGGTTACTGCAATAATAGAATAAGATTCAAAAAGGCCAACAGCAAGCCCTGATCTCCTTTCTCCCTTCCTAGAACTATGATTTGAGGTCAAGGCACTTTTGCTCCCACCAAAAACAAATTTTTTTCTCTTCCATGCATCTGCTGGTGTGATAACTTGACTTGAAAAGATTGATATATTGGTTCAGATTTAGTTTCTTAGATTGTTTCTTGTTCTTCTACCATAGATCTCTCTACATGCTTTTCTGTTCATAGGTTACTGTTCAACATTTTCTGTGTTTAGGTCAGGAATTAGGTTAACAAGTGATATTTCTATTTTCATAGTACAATTAGTTCTTTCTTTGATCAGTTTTGATAAGTAAATGTGTATATATCTTGCAAGCCATCTCAGCTCACCATCCATCCATAAAATATCTAGCACCGGCTCACTTCTCATATATTTCCCAAGTCATTCACAACATTTCACCAATCTGCCCTAATTTCTATGTTTTTCTCCATAAACTTCTTGGTTGCCATTTGAACAAATCCAACCATCACGTTCATTCTTGTTCTTGCTTACAAGTCCTAGACACCTCAACACCTTCATCTAGCCTTCATTTCCCCTTTCCCATCATTTTTCCACCTTCAAAACTCCAAAAATAGCTCTCGGCCTCCTCCTGTAGATCCTCCTGTAGATCCCCTGCAACCTCCTGTAGAATTTCCTGTGAGTGATTTTTCAAAGTCCAATCACTATGAAAGTCTTTAGAATGGTACTAGGGGCTTTTTAGGACCTCTCGACACCTTCCTCTACCTCTGTAAAAGCCAAATCCATCTCCCTTCACCACCAAACCTCTGCACGATCAAAACTAGATAAATCGCGAGCATAATAATTTCAAATAAAAACACTCAAAAGCACAAAAAGATGTTTTCTTCTTATTTCTTTTTAGAAGTAGCTTGAATAAATGCAATTTACCTTTTCAGTAGTCAAAGGCACTCCTTTCATTATTTTTTATCTATTTTCCTGCAAAAGTAGGGTTAGTGGGTAAACTAGGGTTTGCTAGGGTTTGCGTTACATTTCAGCTTTCCTTCTCTTTCTGCAAGTAGAATAGTCCTTGTAGAGTTAGCTTTCTTTCATTACAGTTAAAGGCTTTTGCTGAGAATCCATAGAAGTTGGCTTAAGATCCTAGTGACCTTGCACCAGCTGACCAAGTGACATCCTACAGTAAGAGCTAGTACTTGTGCATAGAGCACCGTCGCTTCCAAGTTTGTTACAAACTACCTGGTTGATAAAAGTAAAGTAGGGAGCCCCAAGAGTTGCAACATTATTGCTGCAACACTGGTGCTCTCCAGTGTCTATTTTTATGGATTTCCTCTCTCACTAGTTTTGTTAATGAATATTACAGGTATCCCTTTATGATTTATTTGTTCATCACTTAATGCACATGTTTTGAAATTGAATGTTGTTATTTTTATTTTGTTTCTTTGGTTCCTTGTTTCCATAGTTATTACTCCAATGCGCCTCTACCATGAAATTTTTTTAGTGTGTGCATTGTTCCCATGCACCTGGAGGTAGAAGTGCTCCAACCATTGGTCTACCTTGAAGTCATCACTTCACTTTTAGGTAAAAAAATTCTTTCTTACTCGGTTTAAATTTATTATTTTAAGGATTGTCTGGGGTTCTTGTGCAAAGTATTCAATTACATCGCTGTTATACTCACCCTTATCCCTATTATTTGCATTTCTCTTAAATGGGTTGCATTCTTGTTTTACCGACCATGTATTCTTTAGTTTACTTCAGTTATTGTTTTTTCTAAGCATGGACTTATGACTTATATTCTATTGAAACAATCTCGTTTAATTTATTATTGAAACTCTTCGAATCGACCATCCACCTCATTATTGAAGTACGCATTGAATTTCAAGGTCCACTTTTATTTCTTTGTTATGTTGAATTCGGGGTTAATTCCCTATATGTATCTATACCAATATCCAATATATTGATAGGAAAAATTTATTGTGGAGGACCAATGGTTGTGTGAGAGTTTATCCCTTCCAGAGTTAAATAAAATTCCTCTATTCCACTAAATTTTCTTCCTTTATTTTTCTTTTCGTAGTTCTCTCCTTCGAATTTCATATGTTATGGCGAGACAACCTTCTATGACTAGTTATTCTCTGTCAATTATATTAAGATAACACATTTATTATTATATAGTTCATTTTATATTTTATGTGAAATATTATCTCCGCGTATATATTTAGCTATGCACTCATATTGGGAATTTCATGATTACTCAGTTCCTGTGATTTTGTGTTCAAATAATTTTCTTTGTTGTTATTTTGCATGTAATTCATGTGAATATGTGTCGTGTATCATTTAAGGTTTTGAATAGAAGCTATAAAGTTTCCTATTTTTCCCTTATCAGCTTTTTTGTTATCATTGTGATTATGCTCCATCTAATTTCATATGCTTCCTAGAAATTTGTAATATAACATATAAAGATGAGTTTTTTTCTTTAGTTGAGAATAGTATTAATTATCTATTTTAAGTGATTTTTATGTCTACTATAACAAAAATAAAAAGATTTGATCTCATTTTGAAAAGTGTATTGATGTTGTTTTGAAAAGTGTACAATATTTAAACTCTCTTTCTAGTAACTCAATACTAGAATATTCATTTTGGGCACAACGATTTCAAATATGTCAATTTTCTATTAATTATAACACCTCCCATAGCACCACCCATAGGATTCTCCCATGTGAAAGTGTCTAGTTCATTTTCCTACAAATATTTTCTTTTCCTATATTGTCTCCCTAGAGAAATTTGTTTCTATCTTTTTGCTTTCTTAAGAATATTGTCTTCTGTGATCCATTAGGAGAAAGAATTATGTAAATACAGACTTATTTTTTTCCTTTCTGATTTATTCAATTTCGGTTAGAATTTTTCCCTTATAATTTCGATATCCTTTTTATTATTAGGGCCAAATATCACATTTGCAAATTTATATATTCCTAAAAAGTTCTAAATGAAAGGAATTGTTCTAGTTGTACAAAAGATCTCAAAGTTTGCTGCATACCTTGACTCTACTATCCTTGAGACATTTTGCATGAAACAGAATCTTAATATCACCTACATCAACATTGTTCAAGGTTTTATGTATATTCATCTAAGTCGATAATAAAATTTACCACGTATCACTAATTTCTAAGTAAGCTATCACCTCAATTCATACATGTGTACCAATTCAATCACCATAATAATCACATCAGCAACAAAAATATAAAATTTATATCACATTAGTTCAAAAATATATTTCCATATTATTTGTAGATTATAACATTAAAAAATAAATGCAAACAAATTTCCTAGTCGTGATCATTGCGAAAGCTGCACTTGAGGAGAAAACTATCCTCCCAACCATGAACTAGTCCACCAGTTCCCCCTCAGCTGAGATAAGTTTCCAATGGAATACAAAAATCCCCCTTTGATCCCTTGATTATGTATTTTTACATATTTTCTTCCATGGAAAATATTTCCTTAGTGGTGTCCCGATTTTGTGGCCCTGCTAGCCCACTTTCCTAGGATTTATTCTTTCTCTCCCTTTTCTTTTTCTTTAAAGCTTGATTTTCTCTCCTGCGATGCTTTATTCCACTCCATACTAAGCGCTTTTCTCTAGCTAATTGCTTTAATAGATCTTTATCTCATATCCCATTAAATCTTATCTAGGAGTCTAACTTATGGAAGATTTATCTCATTCTCATCCATAATTGATACTTTTTCTAGTTTTTGCAACAATCTCTTAACTCTAGTGTCTCATTCTCAAGTAATTCCAACTTTTCATTTATTAATAAAATTTATCTATTACATCATAACAACTTTACAATACATTTCCATCTTAACCAATTCATGGCCTTTCTGCCATCAAACTAACATAATTTAGTCTAAGTAAAGAAAACATTATTATAGATAGACATGATTTTTTGGGTAATTGACATAATCTAAATGAGTGGACAGTGGAGGGCGAACAACGATCAACACAGACAATGGCAGATAGAGAGCCCTATGAAGGGCTATAGAGGAGGGGGCTCCACTCCCTCCTACAATGATCTGGATTTAAATAGGAACGCAATAAATTACAGAGATAACCATATACACAAAGATGCAGCGGAAATAATGCTTCATTTCATTAATGGAAAATACCGAAATATGCTTACAACCAAAAATGGAAATAAGCCAGCTAGGGTGATGGTAGCTTATCTCTGAGAAGAGATGTAGCGGCTACATGCCTCTGAACCGTTCCAAACTGTGTTACAATGAGGCTCAAAGGCCTATTTATTGTTGAGAAACAATGGAAAACCCTTCACATTCCAAAACCTAACCCTAGAATATGAAACGCCAAATTGTGGGCCGTTTTGGGTAAATTGGTACATCAATTTCCCGGGGTCGTAACTTTGGCATACGATCTCCGTTTGATGTGTATGATAGCTCGTTAGAAATATCTATCTGAGAACTACCACTTTGGGAAGTTCAGGGCCTCAAAACGGCTTCGGAAGTTTAGGACCCGAAAAACTGCTAAGAATAGTAAACTGTGCTGCAATTTAGGAAACTGAAAAAGCTGAAAGAGACAATTGTGGGGGTCCAAATGGGATAGGAGGGTAGCCACCAACATCCACCTGGATCATAAAAGGAGGTCGTGGCCAACAGAGGCAAGAAGCCTCTAGAAAATGCTAGGGGAATAGGGGTGGAAGGAAAAGGAATTATGGAAGAGGAAACATAAGAACCAATAGATAAGGATCAATATGGCACAAAAGACAAAAAGGTAGAAGGAAAAAAACAGGGAACTAAAGACAAGAAAATTAAGGGAGCATGTAAACCCAAATCATATATAACTCCCAGGGTTATTTTAAATAATCCAGAGCTGCAGGCGCACAGGGAGCACATGGGGACGTATGTCATCATCTGTAAGTTCATGGGATTATGGCCCACTAAAAAAGCTTTACAGTCATGGATTAAATACCACAGGAAACCTAAAGGGAGCATAGATCTTCATCTTCGGTCTAAGGGATTCTTTACGGTGGTGTTCACAAATATTGAAGACAAGGACAAAATATTTGAAGGAGGGCCTTAATTCTATGTTGTTGCGGGGCTCTATAGGAGACCATGGATGATGAACTTTGTTCTAGAAAGGGAAACTTTTACTTCAGTACCGGTATGGGTAAGGCTCTATTCTCTACCTCTTGATTACTGGCAAAATGAATCATTAGCGGCCATAGGCAGTAAATTGGGTCGCTATGTTAAAGCCTCTGAAGCCACTAGAAGGGGAAAATATACTTCCTTTGCTAGGATATGTGTGGAAATGGATCTATCAAGAGCTCTACTGGATGAGGTGATCTTGGAATTTTTTGATGAGTAATGGGTGCAAACAGTAGATTATGAGCACATTCCATTTAGATGTCGCAAATGCCATGAGCATGGACATCTTTTCAGAGATTGTCCGCTCAAAAAGAAATAAACAAAAGCAAAATAAACACAATAAAAGAATCAGATAGCTTCTAGAAAGAGGTTAATCGAAGTAAAGGAGGTAAAATAGGACCGAAAAATCAGTAGCGCGAAGGACAATAGTTCAGGAAGAACAATTTTTAGGTGCTTCAGGAAGAGGAAGAGATTACTAAAGAAGATCAAGTGATGGAACCCGGGTAAGAAAAGAGGTAGGAAAAAGCAGAATGAACTCTTGATGGAGTGTGGAAAGCTGATGATTGATTCATGTAAGATGAAAGATCTAGCTAGCTACTCCTTTACAAATCTTTAATAATGAAGTTGATATCTTGGAATATTAGAGGTCTAGGGAGTAAGAGAAAGAAGAGAATGCTTAGGTATAGAATGAAACAAGAAACGTCAGATGTAATGTTCATCCAAGAAATGAAATGTTTCATTCAAAAGGTAAGACAAATTCACAGCAAATGGCTCAACAGCTATGAGTTTCTTGAAGTAAAAGTAGAGAATATAGTAGGGGGAATACTCACTCCATGGAATCCCCACAAAATAAGCATTCTGGATGTTGAGGCTTCCAGAAATTATTTATCGATTGTTATTCAACTAGTTGGAGAAAGGGATACCTTTCTAGTCACAAATATTTATGGTCCTCAGAGAATAGATGACAAAATTAGTTTTCTAGACACCCTGGTGGATCTCAGGGACAGACATGCAGATATACCCTAGATCATGGGAGAGGATTTCAACATAATCAAATCTCTTTCAGATAAAAAATGAGGAAAAAAATCTTTAAGTAAACACTCCATGGCTTTCCAAACCTTTTCTGACAATATAAATCTTGTTGACACTAATTGGAATACTGGCCTCTTTACTTGGAATAACAGGAGTGGAGGAGATTCCCTGGTTGCCTCAAAGCTAGACAAATTCTTCATGTCTGAGAATCTTATGCTGAATGGTAAAGAGGTAACAGCACAAGTTCTTCCCTTTGGAGGCTCAGACCACTCGCCAATTCAATTGGAAATCCAAGGTATAGGCACTCCTAGGAACAAACCTTTCAGATTTGAAAATATCTGGTTGTCACACCCAGAATTCACAAGCAACATTGAAAAATGGTGGTCAGAAGACTTGTAGATTCAGGGGACTAGAATGTATCTTCTTCACAAAATACTAAAGCACATCAAGCTCCGGCTTAAGGAATGGAACAAGAAGGATTTTGGTAATATTTTTGAAGAAAAGAGAGCAGTTGAAAACAAAATACAGGTTCTCAACCAAGCTCTAATCAAAGAAGGATTTGATAAATATATCAGTGATCAAGCAGATAAACATTATCAAGAATGGGAGAATCTATGTAAACAAGACGAAATATTTTGGAGACAAAAGCCCAGAGTTCAATGGCTCAAAGAAGGAGAGTGTAACACTAAGTTTTTTCATAGAACCGCTATGGCCAATAGATATCACAACAGAATCTCTTCGATCAAGAATGAAGTAGGGGAACTTCAGATCTCCCATGATGCTATCAAATCTATGTTAATCCACCACTTCCAAGGTATAACACAGGAGAACAATTCAGATAGAGAGCAATCCATCAAGAAAGTAACTAGTAATGTACCAAAACTAGTGTCCAGAGAGGACAATTTCATCCTTAATAGACCAGTAATGGAAGGGGAGATAAGTGAAGTCCTCAAATACATGTAGAATGGCAAAGCACTGGGCCTGTATGGTTTCAATGTGGACTTTTTCAAAGCTTACTGGAATATTGTTAAGCAGGACATTTTGAACATTGTGGAGGACTCCAGGTCAAACAGAACCATTTTGAAAGTGCTCAGTACATCCTTCATCACCCTAATCCCCAAACATGAGATTGTTCATACAACAGATAAATATAGACCCATAGCCCTATGCAACGCAATCTATAAGATTATATCCAAGATTGTTGTGAACAGACTCAAGACTTTGCTTCCAGTTCTTGTATCAAGAGAGCAATCAGGTTATGTGGAAGGCAGACAAATTCTTGATAACATCATTCAAGAGAAAGAAGTGGTGCACTCTTTAACAAGAAAGAAGCAAGCGGGTATGATCATGCAATTAGATATTGCCAAGGCTTATGACAAGGTAAATTGGGTCTACCTCAAGAAAATTCTGATTGCATTTGGATTTGATCATAATTGGGTCAGATGGGTTATGGCATTGGTGACCTCCTCCAGTTTTTCTATATTGGTTAGTGGCTCTCCCTTAGAGATTTTCAATCCCTCTAGAGGCCTCAGATAGGGTGACCCACTCTCCCCCTTTCTTTTTATCATCATGATGGAAGGACTGGGTAGAGCTATAAAGCAGGAAAAATCATCAGGAAAGATTAAAGGTCTGTAGCTTGCTGATAATGGTCAAGCCCTAATTCACCAACAATTTGTAGATGATACCATGTTACAGGGAATCCCCATAGTCCAAGAAGATTCAAACTACAAAAACATTCTGAATCTTTTTGCCTTGGCTTCAGATATGGAATTTAATCTCTCTAAATAAAAAATATTTTTCTTTAATACCAATATTGCTATTTAGAAAAACATCTCTAGAATTCTTGGCTTTCAAAGGGACTCCCTTCCTTCAAAATATTGGGAGTTCCTCTAACTACAAAACCAATGCTCAAAAGTATATGGGAATCTCTGATTAATAAGTTACAGGACAAATTTAGTCAATGGACCATCAAATCTTTAAACCTTACTAGCAGGTTAGTTCTTATAAAAGCAGTTCTTCAAGCAATCCATATTTTCATGTTATCACCCCTCCTAGCTCCAAAAGGAGTCCTTCAATAATTTAGAAATATTCAAAGAAACTTCCTTTGGGGAAGGGAGGAGACTAAGAGGAAATGGGCCTTGGTGTATTGGGAAAAAATTTCTAAGCCCAAGAACTATAGAGGGCTAGGATTGGATGATCAGGAGATTCTCAGCAAGGTTCTAGGGGCCAAACTTTGGTGGCGTTGGGTTCAACATCCAGAGACTTAATGGGCATATATCTGGAAAGAAAAATATGCTAGTTCCTGGTAGAACAGTGATCTTATAAGAATGTCAAGAAATATAAAGGGTTCATATATTTGGAAAAAAGCCTGGGAGAATAGAAGACTAGCACAAGAGAATAGCTTCTGGGAAATCAGAGAAGGAAACCTTGCTCTTTTTTGGGAAGACAAGTAGTAACAAGAATCAATTCTATTAAGAGAAGACTTCCTTGATCTTAAGCAGGAGTTAGATTACCAAGGTTTAATAAAGATTAAGGATTTCTGGAATCATTCTCATCATACGGATAAGTGGAGAATCTGGAGAAACATAGATTGCAAAAATAACAATCTCCTGAAAACAAAAGCAGATAAGCTTAGGAAAATAGTAGAGCAAAGGAAAATCTTAGCGGCAAAGGGACAAGACCAACTGATATGGGGAATTAACAAAGAGGGCATCTTTAATCTTAAGGAAGCAAAAAGCATTCTCCTTGAGCTGGATCCCTAGTTCCAGACAAAATTTTGCAAAACCCTTGGAGGCACCAAGGGTGGATGAAAATCAAACTCTTCATGTGGGTAGTATACCACAAGAAAATTCTGACTTGGGATAACATAAGGAATAGGGGTGTTTAGGGGCCTTCAAGATGCCTGCTCTGTGAGGCTTAAGAAGAAACTTTGGGACATTTAGTCAACAACTGCATTTTCACATCCTGGTTATGGGACTTATTTGCTACAATCTTTCAACAATCTGATAGAGATAGAGGAAGCATCATTAGTACCCTCATCAATTGGAGGAAAAAAATTTCAGATAATGAAATTCTTAACTCATCATGGGCTCTTACAACAAGCTTATTTATATGGAATGTTTGGAATAAGAAGAACAAAAGAATTTTTAAGGAGGAAAAATAGCCCCCACAACACCTGTTAGAGATAATCCCGAAACAGCTCAAGGAGAATGTGAGAACCACTATTCGCAACTTCCCTAATAAACCTCCCTCGGATGTAGATTTAAATATTCTCAGGCAGCTGGGGATGCAGGGGCTCACCCTCCTTGACCTAGACAGGAAGGTTATTTCTTTGGATACGGAGAAGGAACTTTGGCATCCCCCTCCGAAAGGCTATTTAAAATACAACATTGATGGGGCTTCAAAAGGGAACCTTGGAATAGCAAGGTATGGTGGTGTCCTCAGAAATGCAGAGGGAAGTATTTTTCTCATCTTCCATTGCCACCTAGGTACAGCCACCAACAACATGGCTGAACTAATGGCTATGGAACAATGCCTGGATTTTTTGAAGCAAGACAACTATCTCAATGTCATGATAGAGGCAGATTCAGAGTTAATTATCAACTCAGTGCAAAAAATACATAGTGGTACTGTGCCGGATAGAGTCTCTAAGCATTGGAAATTAATTCAGGTCTTCCAAAGAATTGAAAGCCATCTTCAGGGCCTACGCACTGTTAGTTTCCACCATGTTCACAGAAAGGAAAATAAGTTGGTGGATCTTTTAGCCAACGAGGGAGTTAGCTGCATAGAGAATAATGTGTCGATGAAGTGGCAGGAGTTGCGTCCAAGCAGACTGAGAGCTCTATGCTACGAGTAGGTGGAAGAAGACAGGGAAGTGTTTAGACTCAAAACCATGGAGACTAGCTTGATTTGATTTTCCCCAGCATGTGTCTTCAATTTCTGAGTTGCTAGTCTCTGAAGAGAAGAGAACCATGTCTGGTCACCCAGACTCAAGGAGTAAGTGTGATGAAGATCTCAGTTCATCATGGGCAACGCTTTGATTCCCACAAGTCTTTGCTCGGAGGAAAGAATCTTACCCTCACAACATCCCAAATCAAGGAGAGAAAGTTTAACATTTGCAAGAGGAACCTGGTTATGCAGCATCTAGTGTTTTCAGATTTCGGGGTCCAGATTTGCAAAACCGCCTCCCAGGTGGTTTTTGATTGATCGCGCTGCTCTCAAGTGGTTTTGGTTTTTGTGTTTTCACAGTGATCCCTTTCATCCTGTGACACATGGCAGGGTGGGGGTTCCAAAAACCACCCTCCATCGCATACTAAAGTTGCACCTTCTTGTCTCGTGCGAAATCATTCTCATCTGTTGGATTCGGTTGTAGTGAATCAACAGTTGACCTGGATTGAGCAACTTGGCGGGGCAATACCATTAATCATCGGTCTCTTTGGCTAGCCATATTTCTCCTCTACAGTCGATCTTCTTGATTTATTGGGATAGTTCTGATGGTTTGGTTTTTCCAGAGGGGGGCTGCGCGAAAGTTTGCAAGCTTTCCGAGGGATAGACTTTAGTTTTGTTAGTTAATTCTTAGGTTCGAATTTCTAGATGTAAAGCTGTAAGGTTTAGCCCTTTGTAGCTTAAGATTTTATTTCTTTTTTGTTTCTTTGGTTTCAGGTGGATGTTTTTATACATAGTACACTATTTGTTTTACTCAATGATATAGAAGGATCCATACTTGCTTCAACAAAAAAAAAAAAAGAAAAAAAAAAAAAAAAACAATATTACAGAAGTAGAGCGGTATTACAACCCCCCTCTTATTTACACTATCCTTGGTGTTCATTTCTCATTTTTTTCTCATTGAAACAATGTTGGATCGTTTTGTCACATATCATCCTCTCGCTCCCATGTGGCCTCTTCGGGAGTAAACTATTTCAACTGCACTTTAACTCGAATGACAACTCAATTACGAAGCAAGATCTCTTTTCGATATAGCATACAAAGTTGTTCTACCAGGAATTATCCTTTTGGTTCCACCTGTATCAAATTCCAATTGATTATGTGAGACTATCATGTACATATTTCTTTAGCAAAGATACATGAAAAACATTGTGTACTTTAATATGAATCGACAGTGCTAATTGATAAGATACTAGCCCAAATCTGTCGAAAATATCAAAAGGCCCACAAAATCATGGTGCCAATTTTGTACAGGTTCGAGTACTTAAGGTAATTTTCCATGGATTCACCCTTAAATAAACATGGTCTCCAATCTTAAATTCCTTTTGTGTTTTTTTCTATCTGCATAACGCTTCTACCTATCTTGGTAAGTTTTTAGATTCTGTCTAATCCTATGTACTAATTGCTTCATTTCCTGCAAAGTGTCTACTCCTAATATGAATATGTCTTCCAGATGACTTGAACTAAGTGGTGTATAGAAATTTCTACCATACATGGCTTTAAAAGGAATAATTTTTATTGAAGCTTGGTAACTATTGTTATAAGAAAATTACGCTAAGTGTAGAAAATCCTCCCATTTGGTGTGTCTATCCATTATGTACATTCTTAGTATGTCCTCCAAAATATGATTGGTTCTCTCTATTTGATCATCCATATGTGGGTGGTATGTTGTACTAGAATTTAGCCAAGTTCCCATACCCCCAAACAAGGCTTTCCAAAATCTGGAGGTAAATTGAGCATCCCTATCTGACACCACCACCTTTGGCACTCCATGTAATTGGAAAATCTCTTTCATGAAAATGTTAGCTATATGTGTTATGCCATATGTTCACTGTACATGAATGAAATGTGCTACTTTATAAGGTTTCTACCACCACCATAATGGAATCATGTTGTTTTTTAGTCCTTGGTAACCTTCTGATGAAGTCTGAGGATATCACTTCCCATTTCCATTCAGGGATAGGCCATGGATTCAATAGTCCTACAGGGTGTTGGTGTTCTACCTTTACCTATTGACATTGTGAGAATTTTGATAAATATTTTGCCACCTCTTTTTTCATGCCTGCTCAGAAGAAATTTTTCCTTAGTGTTATTATGATCTTTTGATACCTTGGTTTCCTCCATATGGTTTCTTATGATATTCATCTAATAGCAAATGTTTCACAACACTTACATTGGGGACATACAATTTATTTCTGTAGATCAATAGTTTTTCAAAATTTTCTCCATAATCTAGAATTTTTGTTTGCTGTAATTTGTATTGAATTTCCATGCATTTATGGTCTTCTAGAATGGAATTTTTAATTTTCTCTACAAAATCTATTCTAATACTACTAACAGATACCCCCATTAAAATATGCGCATGTCTTCTTAATGCACCCACAACTTTAATTTATTTCCATTTTTTGCGTTTACTTTCAAACTTGAATTCACTGAGAAAAACAAGCCACCTAATCTCTCTACCATTAAGATATGGCTGACTAAAAAAGTATTTCAAGATGATATGATCTATCACAAAAGGAATTATTTTTTCCAATAAGTAGTTTCTCGACATATTCAGGGCATATACTACCATATCCAACTCTAGATCTTATACCAGATAATTCTTTTCATGTGTTTTCACCTTTCTGGGCTCATAGGCTACTACCACATTTTCCTGCATCAAAAATGCCCCTAGCCCTTCCAAAACAGATATTTGCAAACAAAAAATTGTTTATTTGGATCTGCAATTTGTAAAATAGGGGCTGCTGTAAGTAAGTGTCTCAATTTATTAAAGATTTCCTGACATTCAATTGTCTACTCAAATTTTGTTCCCTTCTTCTATAAGGATGTAATAGGATAAGCTAGTTTAGAGAATCCTTCTATAATTTTCCTATAACATCTAGTAATTCCCATCAATGAGCAGAAAACTAACATATGCTTAGGTATGGCTCAATTTAGAATAACCCTAATCTTCTCAAGATCAATAGGAAATCCCTCCTTTGAAATAACATGACCCAAATATTGTATTTTGTCCTTATAAAACTCACATTTGCTAACTTTAGCATATAGTTGATTTTCCCTTAGTGTTTGCAACGCTAATTTCAGATTTTCTTTATGTTCTTCCTCATTCTTGGAATAAACCAAAATGTCATCTATAAATACTAGTACAAATTTATCAAGGTACTTGTTAAGGACATTGTTCATTAAGCACATAAACGTTGTTGATACATTAGTAAGACCAAATAGTAACACTACAAATTCGTAGTGATCATATTTGGTCCTAAAAGTTATTTTATGAATATATGCATCCTTTATTATTAACTCGCGATACCTGATCCTTAAATCATTTTTTGAAAATATGGATACTCCCCTCACTTGATCAAACAGATCATCAATGTAGGGAAGTGGGTATTTATTTTTAATTGTTAGCTTGTTTAGTTGATGATAATCGATGCACATTCTAAATGTTCCATATTTCTTTTTGATAAACAAAATAGGAGCCCCCATGGTAAAATAGTATTCCTAATATAACCTTTGTCTAGTAATCCTTGTAACTGCGTTTTCAGCGCTAGTAATTCAGGTGCAGTCATCCTGTAAGGAGATTTAGATATTGGGGTTTCCCCTCATACTAAATCAATAGAAAAATCTCTATCTCTGTGGGGAGGCAACCTCAAAATTCCCTATAGAAAAATTTCTCAAAATTCCTTAATGACTGGAAAAGACTCTAAGTTTTATGTTTTTGTTTACTGTTCATTTGCTTCCACATGAATCACAAACAACTAGCACCCTTTTCATGTGATCTTTTTCATTTATAAGGTTGTAATATTTCTAGCTATTATGGTTTAGGTATCCCTCTAATTAATTGAGTTTTCCCATTTGAACTCACATGGCTCCCGGTTTTCTCTAGGCAATTTATGACAACACCATGTTTCTCTAGTCAATCCATGTCTACTAGTATATCATAGGACCCTAAGGGAAGTATATTTAGATTGAATTCGGTGTAAAAACCATTTAAATTTACAAGACATTGTCTCACTTGGCTAGTTACCCTCCTTTTTGTACCAACTTCCAACTTTACCATCCATGCATTCTTAAATTTTTCAGTTTTTACTTTACACTTTTCCACATGTTGTGGACTAATTTAACTCAATCTAGCACCTAGATCAATTAAAAAAGAAACAGTTTGGTTTAAAATGGTACCTTCAATTTCTATAATTGTGGATTGATGTTGAACTTGTCTCTCCTCCAATGCGACACTTATTATTGGAATATTTTTGGCAATGTCATTCATAGTTGTTTCTTCATGAACAACTTGAATATTCTAAGTGGATTTGGGATAAATTAATGTGGGAAATCTCTCTACAGGCGGGGTTCACCACAAGCCCAAAACTTTGGGGTTCTCTCTCCTCTCCCCATTGGTAATTTTTGTGTTCAGATCAATGGGTTTTGGCCCCATCTGAGATTGTACAGGCTGATTTAAATTTTGTTTACTAAATTTCTTCCACCGATGGTACTTCGCAAAATTTTTAAGATAACCCCGTTTTTGTCTATTTTACCCCATGGAAGATTTGTTTCTATCTTTTCCTTGCTAGATTTTTAAGCTTTCACTCCTATTGTTAAATTTTTGATAGCGCAACCTTTCTTTTCTTACTACCTCATCCATTGTCTTATGATTTTTGAACTCAATCCTTTCCTTATAAATGGTAGGTAAACAAATCACAAATCATTGTACCTTGGCTTTCTCTTCTTTAAGATAGGGAACATAACACAACAAAATGGTAATTTCACCACAAACTCATCCATAGTTAGTTGTCACAACCTTAGCTCATGGAATGCCTTATCGCAATCATCATAATATCTTTCATTGAGATATAGAGTCTTAAACCCTTTTTGGAATTCCTCCCAATAATTTTCTTTTTCCTCCAACATTTGCACACTTTTGGCCTCTTCCCACCAAAGAGTAGCTTTGCCTTGCAACTGATAAATGACCAATATGGCCTTCAAGTTAGTCTCATACTCATAAATCTGAAAATATTTTGTCATGTTAAGAATCCATGCCTCCACATCCTTTTCCTTTTCACCATTAAAGGTAGGGGGTTTTAGTTTCCTAAGTTCTCCTTCTAACTCCATTTTATTCTTTCCTTTCTGTGATCTCGGATATGTCCTATCTGAATCACCTACAATTTCAAACTTCTCTTATTATGTTTCCACTTTTTTTATTTTCAGCCCTTTGGGTTCCATGGTTCTATGGATATACTTTTACGTTAAATCTCTTATCGTTCTCTCTTGTTACTCACTAGCCTTTAGTAGGCATTCAGTACTCCTCCTGAGATGAGCCAATTCCTATTGCATATTTATGGTGAAATCCAAAAATTGAGAGGCTAATGTAGTACATCTATTCCCAATTCAGCATATAATTCTTCACTGAATATTATGGATGGAGGGGGATCCTCTGTCATTCTGTTGTAGCATTCTTCACTTAATTTCCTTATAAAAAAAACTGTTATCATCGTATTGTATTTACACTTCTACACATATTCCATTTTAATATGATGGTTCCTTCCAAGTTAAGTGTTGAAACAGAGGCTCTCATATCATTCTGTCATGAATCCACTTTTGATCATTATTTTTTCTTTGAAAACAATTGTACCAATTTATAGAATTTATTTCTAGTTCCCTCTAAATATATATATAAATAATTATAATATAAATATTATATATAATATATATATATACCTATATATATATATACATAATATAATAACAATTGTGTATATTTCCCAACCTATAATGCTTTATCTACAAGTTTCACAACCTAACATTTTCCCCATAGTTTTTGACATGTTCTTAATATCTTAATAGATCCTTGCACTAAGGAAATTGCACCAGCTTATATTAGTAACAATTTTATTTCACATACTTGGATTTCTCTAATATAAATCATATTCGATGGTAGGCAGCGTAGAAAATGAAGCCCTATACCTTGTTTTTCATAGTGCACACCATAAATTAGAGCCTATTTTGGAAATACTTAAATTATTGGTGATAATATAATTATGGTGGAGCATCATGGTGGTATATCTTGGTTTTCATCGTATGTGGACTTAATGAACATGATAATTGTCTAGTAACCCGTGAGAATGTGGCTTTTATGGTCTTGGATGTGGTGAGTGAACTACTAGTTTCTAGATGCAGCCTTTCCATGTGAACTTCACATGGGTGGTCTATCTTATTTGCTTTGACAGTGGGTATTAAATCATCCAAACAGATGGTTATGAATTTTTTTCCCAACCCTAAGTTTACCAATTCACTATGATTCTCTTTCCTTCATTGTTTTCACTTAGTGTGTTACCTAGTCTATTGGATGTCATGGCAAGGGATACCAGGAGGTCGACAACTAGAAATCATCTAAAATCATGGTAGTGCCTCCCCTTCAACTGGAAGGTATTTTTCCTGTAAAATGATTTTGATGGTTCTCACTTTCCCTCTTGTGTGTCTATTATTTTGGGTTGATGAATCTTATGGGTACCCCATTTCAATTTATTTGTTCATCCCCTAAAGCACAAGTTTTGTGATTGCCTGTTGTTATTTTTATTTTTTTTCTTGGGTTCCCTATTTCTATATTTATTGCTTTGGTGTGCCTCTACCATGAAGAAATTTTGGTGTGTACACTATTCCAATTCACCTAGAGGTACAATAATGCTCCAGCAATTGGTCTACCTTGAAGTAATCACTTCACTTTCAGGTAATAATTTCTTCTTCGTCGGTTTAAAATTATTATTTGAGTGATTCTTTGGGGTTCTTGCACAGTGTATTCAATTAATTGGTTGTTATTGCTTTCCCTTATTCCTATTGTTTGAATTTCGCTTAGATGGGTTGCGTTCTTGGTCTAATGACCATGTCTTCTTCAATTTACTTATGTTGTTTTCTTTTTCTAAGTGTGGCCTTATGAATTGACTGCTAGGTAACAATCTCATTTAATTTATTATTGAAACCCTATTTAAATCTAGGGTCCACTTAGCTATTCAAATACCCATTGATATTTAGGGTCCACTTTTATATCTTTATTTTATTTAATTCAGGGTTAATTCCCTACAAGTTTTCATACCAATCTTCATTGTATTGATAGGAAGTAATTATTGTGGAGGACCGATGGTTGGGTGATATAATATTCCTTTAATGGTTACATAACATTCTTTTGTTCACCTAAATTTTCTTCCTTAATTTTTCTTTACGTAGTTCTCTCCTTGGAATTTCAAATATTCTAGAGAGACAACCTTTTGTGACTACTTATTCTCCTTCAAGGTAAATTAGGACTATGTATTTATTGTATATACCTCATTATGTATTTTATGTGAAATATTATATTTTCTTATTGGTTTTCTTTTGCTTTTATGCAAGTATGCATGCATATACATTCTTATGTCTCTACCTTACTAAGGGATAGATCCCTACAAAAACTAATTACCTCCTATGTTGTCACGTGTCAATCTTTATGAATTCAATGATCTCACTGTCCATTCCATGTCTCGTGAACTATGTGTTAGTTCCATTCTTCATAGCCTGTCACGAGGGATCAAAACGGGCTCTTACTATGTCAGGTTTTGAGAGATGTTTTGCACATGATTTTCAATGAAAATCATATCCTAAGTATATCCATCAGAAGCATCTCAGAAAAATATTTCTAATGGTATATCACACTCCTATAACTAGTTTCTAGATCAGAAGATATGATCAAAATGAATGATTGATTCTTGGTTATGCATGTTTTGAGGTCAGTTACTGCACACAGGGAAAAGTTTACTACAAAATTAGTTTGGATAGGAATTTTACGAAAGTGAAAGAGGTTTTTGTCCATCATATACCAAATAACAGAATTATCCTTCATTTTATGCACAAGTGCTACTATGTGGGAGATATGCAGTGATATTTGGATCCTACATTAAAACAAAACATTTTTTTCATTTATTTTACTATTTTAGTCATTTTACTGCGGCGCCATTTTACAACATATGGAAAGTAATTTTGAGAAACCCAAGGAGGTGTTTGTTAACCATGAGCCATATTACAAAAGCCTCTTTCATTTTATTTATAGGTGTTGTGAAGTGGAATATTTGACTAGATCTTTACAACTTCTTTTACATATTTAAATTTTTGATGATTTTCTGTTTTAGAGATGATTTTGTGGCATAGATTCTAAGAAAATGGAAATGAATTTCCAAATTTTGAGAGAAATTTTTCTCAAAAGCGACCTTATCTACAAAAACAACTTTCAGTTTTGTAACAGGTGCTATGGTTAAGGATATATGAGTTCATCTTTAACACCTATTTTCAGAAATTTGGTCCAAGTTTAATATAACTAATTCTATTGTGAAGAAGAAGGTTGAGCTCAATTCCCTTGGTACAGGGATGAGCTAAATGTATATATCTGATGAATTTCATAATTTATAGGGTCGATTTTTGAATAGAGAGAGGCTTCTTGGAAGTGTGTAAGGTTTTCCTTAATATTATTTTAATAAAGCAGTTTTTACCCTTTAGACCTAGGATCCATCATGGTGTTTACTTTTCAGTATGTTTTTCTTGTAATTAAATTGCATATTTTGTTTTCTCTACCTTGTTACAGCATTATCTAAGAGATATGTTAGGAATCCATCCCCTATGATGCTCCTTTCATGATTATTTTGTAGTTAGATGTAGTGGTTGTCTTTGTAGAATTCATCCTTTGCTAGATGCTCTGTTGAGCAATCTCGTGATTCATTTTCATCTAAAGTTGTTGCTGCAGATCCATCTCTTGTTTGATGCTTGTAGGAGAACGGTCTTCCTCCCCTATTCTTCTCACATTTGTAATCTTCTATCTGGCTAGACATGACACTTACTTTGCTCCAAGTTTTCCGGCCGAAACTGGCATTGGATCCATAGCCTAATCATCCTTTCTCTTGTTGTTTCGACCCAAAATCTTTCAAACAAAATCCCCGCACTCCATAGATAGCCTAATATTTAGTTATTGCAGCCACGCTGTGTTGGGAAAGAGAGAGACCTCTCTGGTTTAGTAGGGCTATATGCCAAACCTAAAGCTTGGTCTGTGATTACCTTAGAGTTGCCTTTTCTCAGCCTTGAGGTTGATTCTGAGTGATAACATATTGGCACCGTTGCTGGGGACAAGGTGATAGATCTTCTCCAGGAAATATTGTTCAAGTTGTAGATCCGGTCGCTGATGGTGGACAATAGTCAGACACATATGAAGGCTAAAATCATCTACCAGGTGACTCCACTGTTCAAAATCCTGAGTTTTCAAAGTATTGATGGTGGCTTCACTGGATAAATGAAGGACTCAGATGTTGTTTCTATTTGTTCAAGATATTCATGTACCAATTTATCTAATCTTCTTCGTTTTTCTAATCAATTACCGAAGGATGCATATAGTTTGAGTAATGGCCCTAAATTCAATGGGGAATATCTAACTTTGACTCTTGAACATATAGAAAATTTTAAAACATTTGTGGAAATTATTAGAGTTAAAAAGGAAGATGTCTTCATCAGATTATTCTTTGTTTCATTTGAAGGAAAATGTAGATATGGATTAAAAGTTTTCCTATCAGATCTATTAAGTCATTTGCAGATTTTTAGCACATCTTTCTTAAACATGGATGGAGAAAGAGGAAGAATTCAAAATAGAGGTGCCCTCTATTCAAGGCTTTATAGAATGGGAAGATATGTGCATGGATGATGAGGTAGATGATAACTTTGCTTTATCTCTTCCTTCTCATCTGAAATCCTCTCGATGTAGCCATGAAGTTAAGCTCAATTTTTTGCAAGAGTTTGCCATCAAAATTGAAGGAGATCTAACTGAATTGGAGACCCAAATACAGTCCCAGGATTTGGATTGTCAAGTTCCATTCTTTGGGTACCTTTTTCAGCAGAAGGAAGAGAAGGTAAGGCTGCCCATGGATTTTTGCATTGATAGTTTGTAGTTGGAGGCCCGTGTTGAGGAGTTAGGGCAGCAGACGTGGTCTGGCTTCTGTGATCCTATTGTTGCATATATGGAGTATCTTTTCAGTTTGAATGACAAACAAGATTGTCTTTTACACAACCAGACTCATTTCGTGCATGTATGGCTATTAGCATTTCCAATTGTGTCCTGGTTCAAGAACTCCCAAGTAACATCCTTGTCACAGTTACTTGATTGGTTTATCTAGCATTACAACATCACTTGATCTATTGATTTTGCTACAAAGTAGGGCAGGTTTGTGCATAAATAAGCTGCCCAAGGTAGCATTTCAGTTTCCAGTATTTGTTTATGTATAGGTTGAAGTGTATTTGTGGGCATTATGACACAGGCTTGGTACTATGGCATAGATATTGTACTTGATGGAAACTCACTTGGAAAATCACTCAGATGGAAGTTCAGACTCACAGGCTCTCAGGATAAAGGAAAAGGAAGTATACGTAGATTCCCATTGACCAAGCCACATATACACGTGGATTCATAAACAAAAATGTGCATATGTGTATACACACACTTTCATGCACAAAAAAGTGTGTACAATTTGGAAAACTTGGTTTTTGGTCCTTGGTATTTGGACCTAGGTATCTCATCCGAAGTGTTGAACCTAGATATTTGGACCCAAGTATTGGTTCTAAGTGGTTTTGGACCATGGTATTGAGTAAGTCCTAAGACTATAAAAGGAGGAGGAGATCATTATGAAAAGGTACTCAAGCATTGAATAACTTATGAAGAGAAAGATCTAGAATACTTGTCATTGGGTTATGGTGCATAGCTAGATTTGAATCAAGGAGGAACTTGAGAGCTAGAGGAAGGATAATTTCTATTGATGGGTCAAGATCTTAAGGCTTGAAGAGAAGTATCTTTGTGTGATTTTTATCTTTTATATTTGGTGCATGACTTGATCTATAAATCTGATGCTCTGGGTATAACTGATGTCTAAATAGTTGAAAAGTGTAAATTATCTTTTACAGATCTGTACGTAGGTTCAACATAGCAAAGGCATGTATACATAATGGTTCAGTAATTCAAAATAGTGTATACGCAAGTTTGCCTTAATATAGCAGCGTATGCACACAGTTATACATATTGAAGTAGTGTACGTCTCATAAAATATGTTTTAGCTACTTCTGTTTATTGCTGCAGTGTTCTGGGTTCAAGATTGGTTTATGTTTACTATTACTGTATTCTAGCTAAAGAATTCAGAGAAGTGATTGTTTGATTAAGTTTTTGGTTGGTGCAAAGTAGATTGGTTGATGCAGATATATTTGATGTTTGATTGATGTTATTGATGGATCCAATCTAAAAATTTATGAAGCATGGTCCTGGGAAGAAAAGAGAAGGTTGTAGCCTTCTGTAGGCCAGCACCTATGTACTAGTACATGAGCTAGTACAAGAGCTAAGGGGGTTGTAGCTCCATTCTAGGAGAAGCTGGAGAACGAGAGAAGGTTGTAGCATTTTGCAGGTAGAAGCCTGCGTACTGGTATAAGACTGCACCAGTACATAAATATTGTAAAAAGAAGTTTCTTATTAAAAGAAGATAGAGACAAATTGCAATAGGTGGTTTTCACCCACATTGGGTTTCCACCTTATATCTTGTGTTCATGTGTGTGATTACCTGTATTGTTTACTACACTTGATCACTATTTTATGGTTCTGATACACAGATTAAGATCAACTAACTAAATTAAAAGTCTGCAAGATATACATGTTTTTCTCTAAACACAGTTGCGTATATATGTAGGTTGAATTAACAAAAGTAGTGTATATAAATTTGTTTACGGAAATGAAAGAAATTTAAATTGCTAATACTAATTCACCCCCCCCCCCCCTCTCAGTATTGTTTCCAACAATTGGTATCAGAGCAGGTCCTTCAGAAGAAGCTTGATTGCTTAAAGGAAGATCTATCATCATGAGAAACTACGAAAAAGAGGCATCCATCAGGCCACCAATCTTTGATGGGAGAAACTTCGTCTATTAGAAGGTAAGAACCACAGCCTATCTTCAATCTCTTGGTACAGAAGTTTAGGATATCATGGAAGGAGGATACGCATTTCCATCAGCAACTCCTACAGATATGGCTGGTAAAAAGTAGTATGAAACAAATGAAAAGGTTGTCAATACTCTATTGGGAAGTCTATCTCAATTAGAATTCCTCAAGGTTATGCAGCTCAAAACCGCTAAAGAAATATGAGACAATATCATTCTAAGCTATGAAGGAGGCGATTTGGTAAAACGTGCAAAACTACAATATCTTAGAATTCAATATGAAACTCTCAGAATGCACAATGATGAAAGTGTGGCTAATTATTTCTTATGAATAAATGAGATTGTTAATCGCATGAAAAACTTGGGTGAAGAGATAAAAGAAGTTACTTAGTTGAAAAGGTTCTAAGATCTTTATCTTCTAAGTTTGAATCAAGGTTTCTGCCATAGAAGAAAAGAAGAATCTTCAGAGTATTACTATGTCACAGCTGCATGGAATGCTAACAGCTTTCGAAATGAGAAAAGGGGGTCCATCAGACATGAGAGACGTTGCACTCAAAGTTTTAGGAAAATGAGAATACAATTAGTCAGGACATATGTTAGAAGGAGAGGAAGAATCAAACCTTGTCAAGAACATTCAATAGGGTTCTGGAAGATTCAAAGGTAAGCTACCTTTAAAATGCTTTGCTTGTCGAAGAGTCAGTCACTATGCATCCAAATGTCCTCATAAAGATAAGCTTGATAAAGGTAAGGAACTAGTTAAATGGAACAAAAAATAGAACATAAGTAAGAAGAGTTATTATACACATGAAGATAACGATGGATTTTCAAATAGTGATGAAGATGAACATGGTAATGATTATAGACTTTTGATGGCTTTTGAAGATATGATGATTTCTTGGATGCTATAGATGAATATGGTCTCTATGAAGAAATTTCTAAACTTAAAATCTATTTAGAAGAGAAGACTATGGTTATAGATACTCTGACATTCCAACTTGGTGAAAGGGAAAAACACAATGAAAAGTTAGAATGTGAAATTGTGGGACTTAGAAAAGATATTGAGAAAACAAAAGATCTTAATCTTAGATTTTCTAAAGGATCTGAAACTTTAGATGAGATTATCAAAGTACAACCTTCTCCTCTAATCAATATAGGTCTTGAATATACTGAAGAAGCATCTCAAGCACAGAAGCCATCCACCTCCAAAAGTTATCTTGATGCAGCAAGGAGAAGTGAACAGGTTGACAATCATCAACGAAGCCATAAAATGAATCACCAGGTAAATCAGGGTCAAGCTATTTCAAGGATGAATAGAAGCTACAACCAACCACAGGTAAATCATTCTCAATTTGCCTCAAGAATGAATGTCAATGGAAACTACATTCACCTAGTTGGTAGATTTGATAATCGTTGGAATTCTTTAATGGCCAATGTTTCTCATGTCATAACTTTGGACACAAAGTTGCTCAATGTGTTGCCTACAAGATTATCATGACTAGAGAGGCACTAAATCAAAGGAGCGTGACTAGGATCATGAAGAGAAACTACAATAATTTTTATGCTCTTGAAAATGAAATAGAATGCTCTATTTGTAACAACTTCGATCATGAAGATTCTGAATGTAGGAGTAAGTTTCAGCGAAAGGAGCAAGCTTCATTGGGTCCCAAAACATGGAGAAAGAAAGAACCACAAACAGAAAGATGTGGTATAGCCTTATATGCAGAAAGACAGGAAAATCAGTGGTACATCGACAGTGAATGATTGAAACATATGACAGGTGATAAAGAAAAACTTCATTCATATAGTGCCTTAGAAAAGGAAAGGAAGGTCTCATTTGGAAATGACACCCCTGCACTCATAAAAGGTAAAGGATATGTTCTTTTAAGAGAAAAGTTGAATGTTGGGAAAGTTATGTATGTTGATGGCTTAAAGCATAATCTATTGAGTGTTCGTCAAATGCATGATCAAGGAAATGAGGTAGTATTTCGATCAAACGGATGTATTGTTCGTGAGCTTGATACAAGAGAAACAGTGATCAAAGGCATAAGAACTCCAAATAATTTATACATACTCAAGGGAGGAAACAACAATGCTATCTAAGCAAAAATGATGAACATTGGCTATGGCACAAAAGGTTGGGGCATCTAAGCTTCCCTCAGATAAGGAAAGAATGCAAATATCAGGCTATTCATGATCTTCCTGACATCAAAATTCCAGACAATACAATATGTAGATCATGTCAGTTTGGTAAGCAAACCAGAACACATTTCCCTGAGAAGGAAGGATCATCTAGTAAGCCACTTGAACTTGTCCATACTGATTTATGTGGTCCATCAAGGAAAAAGTCACCTTGTGGAGAATAATACTTTATATTGTTCATTGACGACTTTTCCAAGATGTGTTGGATAGGAATTCTGAAGCATAAAGACAAATTTCTCGAAAAGTCCAAAGCATTCAAAACCTTGGTTGAAAATGAATCAGATCGCAAAATCAAATGCCTCGGGTCTGATTAAGGAGGGGAATTTACCTCAGATAAATTTTTCGACTTTTGTGAAGAACATGGAATAAGAAGGGAATTCTCTACTACAAGGACTCCTCAGCAAAATGGAGTGGTCGAAAGGATGAACAAAATGGTCCAACAAATGGCTCGTGCTATGCTTGACGAGTTTGGAATTCCTGCAACCTTCTGGGGTGAAGCTGGATTTGCTGCCATTACTATTCTCAACAAAACAAATGTCCAGGTAAACAACACTCAAACTCCTCATGAAATTTGGTATGGTAAGACTCCTACTGTAAAATACTTCAAAGTTTTTGGAAGGAAATGTTACATCAAAAGGACTGATGAAAAGCTTGGCAAGTTTGGACGTAGAGTGAATGAAGGCATTCTCCTTGGTTACTCTTCCCAAAGTAAAGGATATAACTATTACAATAAAAGACTTGGAAAAGTTGTTGAAAGTATTGATGTGGTGGTTAATGAAGCAGGCAACAATCCAAAGAAGATAAAAATCAAGGATTTTGAAGATGATGAGGACTATCCTTCAACATCAAATCAAACTAATGCTGAAGAAGAAACTTATGGGGCACTAGAAGAACAGATAAGGGTAGAAGAAAAGACGCCATCCAGGTACATCCAGAAGAACCATCCAAATACTCTAATTTTGGGGCAGAAAGAGGCAGGTGTACAAACAAGAAGAACTATTACAGAAGCTTCAAGCTATCTAGCATTGCTCTCCTCCATCGAACCATGAAATATAAGTGAAGCATGCAAAGATGAATGATGGGTCAAGGCCATGAATGAAGAACTTGAGCAGATTGAAAAGAATAACACTTGGGAATTGGTTGCTAGACCTAATGATAAGAATGTCATAGGGACCATATGGATATTCAAAAACAAGTTGAATGAAAATGGAGATGTTATTAGAAACAAGGCCAGACTTGTTTGTAAAGGGTATGCTTAACAAGAAGGCATAGACTTTGAAGAAACTTTTGCACCGGTTGCCAAACTTGAAGCCATAAGAATGTTCCTTGCTCTTTCTAGCTTTTAGAAGTTCAAATTATATCAAATGGATGTGAAATCTACCTTCCTAAATGGAGACTTAGAAGAAGAAGCGTATATTGAGAAACCAGATGGATTTATCATTGGAAATGATCCAAAACTTGTATGTAGACTCAGAAAGGCTCTCTATGGTCTTAAATGGGCTCCAAGGGCTTGGTATTATCGTTTAGACAAATACCTCCATCAACAAGGTTTTTCAAAAGGATCAGCAGATAGCAATCTATATATAAAAATTGACAATGATAAATTGCTAAGACTTGTTGTGTATGTTGATGATATCATCTTTGGTAGAAATGAAGAAGCCATGAGTCAAAACTTTGCTCTGGTGATGCTGAAAGAATTTGAAATGTCCCTACTTAGTGAGATCACATACTTTCTTGGTTTACAAGTCCAACAAAACAAAGATGGCATCTTTCTATCATAAACCAAGTACCTCAATCAAATCTTGAAGAAATATGGCATGGAAGATTTGCAACCAGTATGTACCCCTATGGTAACAGGATGCAGCCTCAACACAAATGATGAATCAAAAACAATACATCAACCAACCTATAGATCCATGATTGGTAGTCTGCTCTATTTGTAAGATACCTGGCCAGACATCATGCATGCAGTGGGAATAGTTCGAAGATTCCATGCAAATCCGAAAGAATCACACCTCCAGGTAGTTAAAAGAATTTTCAAATATCTTCAAGGAACACAAAACTATGGCTTATGGTATCCTAGAGATATATATCCCACACTTCATGCATATACAGATGCAGATTGAGCAGGAAGCATGGATGACAAAAAAATCACTAGTGGTGGTGCATTCTTTATGGGTTCCAAATTAGTATCTTGGTTCAGTAAGAAACAAAGTTCAATTGCATTATCTACAACTGAAGCAGAATATGTGGTTGTCGCATCTTGTTGCACATAACTCCTTTGGATGATGCAAACATTGCAAGACATTCAAATCACTTGTACTCCACCTATCTCCATTTTATGTGATAATACAAGTGCAATTAGTATTTCAAAGAATCCAGTCACGCATTCAAAGACCAAGCACATACCTATCAAATATCATTTTCTCTAGGAACAAGTGCTTGAACAAAAGGTCAATTGGAGTATGTTCCCTCCAAGGAACAGGTTGCTGATATATTCACCAAATCACTTCCCGAGGAGACACTTGAATACCTCAGACAGAAGCTGGGAGTAGTTGATGCATCATCTTGTTGTTGACACTTATCTATTTTAGAGAAAAGTTGTTGTATGCCAGTTTCATGAAGAGTATCCGTGTACATACACTGGTTTCTATGGATACAATCGTGTATATGTTGGTTTGAAGAAAAACAGTGGGCTAGATTTAGGATGAAAAGAGTCTAATATGGGTCTGACAGAGATTATGTAGCATAGGTTCAGGGGGAGCATATACTTCTAATAATGCATTGTTGGCATTATCTTAGAAGATCTTGGTACAACTTCACAGTTGTTTTTTATTCAGGTGGAGAGGGAGATCATGGTTGATGGTCCGGATGGTGATTGAAAGATGTTGCTGATGATAGGTGCTAATGACTATCATAGTCTTGTCTTAGATAATTGGTCTCCATCTCATGTATTTATTTTATTATCAAGGTCATGTAACGACCTATTTTGTTTCCCCACTATTCCTAGGATGGATGATGTAATATTCTTGTTTTATCATGTATAAAGTTTTGGTATATCCCCACTTGTTTGAGTGAATGAGTCAATTATGGTATATCCCCATTTAGTTGGAAGATGGATGTATGTATGAGTCTGTGGCGATAGGATGATCATTTATGATATATAGAGTCATGTTCTTCTTGTAGAACATTCTTTTACAGACACTTCCTACAGTCAGGGGGAGCATGGACAACACAACCGAGTAGAGATTTCAGCATGTACTCAGGGGGAGCATCACCCCTTTCCCTTGATGATAAAGGGGGAGAGTGATTTGGGGTTGCCATCAAGTCCAAAGGGGGAGATTGTTGGCATTATGACATAGGCTTGGCACTATGGCATAGGTATTGTCCTTGATGGCAACTCACTCGACAAATCACTTAGATGACAGTTCAGGCTCACAGGCTCTCATGATAAAGAAAAAGGAAGTATATGCAAGTTCCCATTAACCAAACCACATATACACACGGATTCAAAGACCAAAATGCGTGTATGCATATACACACACTTTCATGCATAGAAAAGCGCGTATAGTTTGGAAAACTTGGTTTTTGGTCCTTGGTAATTGGACCTATGGTTTTGGACCATGGTATCTTGTTCGAAGTGTCAAACCTACATATTTGGACCCAGGTATTGGTTCTAAGTGGTTTTGGACCATGGTATTGAGTAAGGGCTAAGACTATAAAAGGAGGATAATTTCATTAGGCAAAGATACTCAAGCATTGAATGTATTATGAAGAGAAAGATCTACAATACTGGTCATTGGGTTATGGTGCATAGCTGGATCTGAATCAAGGAGGAACCTGAGTGCTAGAAGAAGGATAAGTTCTGTTGATGGGTCAAGATCTTAAGGCTTGAAGAGAATTATCTTTGTGTGATTTTGATCTTTTATATTTGGTGCATGACTTGATTTGTAAATCTGATGATCTAGGTATAATTGATGTATGAATAGTTGAAAAGGGTAAATTATCTTTCTTAGATTTGTACGCAGGTTCAGCATAGCAAAGGTGCGTATACATGCTGGTTTGGTAATTCAAAACATCGTATACATAGGTTTTCCTTAATATAGCAGTGTATGCACGCAGGTTCTACATATTGAAGTAGTGTATGTCTTATACAATATGTTTTAGCTACTTCTGTTATTGTTGCATTGTTTTGGGTTCATGATTGGTTTCTAGTTACTATTACTGTATTTTGGCTAAAGCATTCAGAGAAGTGATTGCTTGATTCATTTTTTGGTTGGTGCAAAGCAGATTGGTTGATGTAGATATATTTGATGTTTGATTGATGTTATTGATGGATCCAGTTTGAAAATTTATGAAATGTGGTCCCTAGAAGAAAAGAGAAGATTGTAGCCTTCTGTAGGTCAGCACCTATGTATTACTACATCAGCTAGTACAAGAGCTAAGGGGGTTGTAGCTCCCTTCCAGGAGAAGCTGGAGAACAAGAGAAGGTTGTAGCCTTCTGCAGGTAGAAGCCTGCGTACCTTTATAAGACTACACCAGTACATAAATATTGTCAAAAGAAGTTTCTTATTAAAAGAAGATAGAGACGAATTGCAGCAGGTGGTTTTCACCCACATTTGGTTTCCACCTTATATCTTGTGTTCATGTGTGTGATTTCTTGTACTTTTTACTGCACTTGATTACTGTTTTATGGTTCTGATACACAGATTAAGATCAGCTAACTAAATTAGAAGTCTGCAAGATATACGTGGTTTTCTCTAAGCACGGTTGCACATATATGTAGGTTGAACTAAAAAAAAGCAGCATATATCAATTTGTTTATGGAAATGAAAAAATTGTTAAATTGCTAATACGGATTCACCCCCCCTCTCAATATTATTTCCAATAGTATCTATGTTTTTGGATTGGTATAAGTTGCTCAGGTTTGTAGATGTTTGTGACCGTATTGACCAATGGATGAGGCACTTGGTCTATGGTGTTCTTGACACCTCGAAGGAGCTTCCATCCCCAATTAGGCCGATGTTAGTTCCACCCTTCATAGCCTGTCACCAGGGATCAAAATGGCCTCTTACTTTTCTGGTTTTGAGAGATGTTTTGCACATGATTTTCAATGCAATTCATATCCTAAGTATCTCCATCAGAATCAACTCAGAAAAATATTTCTAACAGTATATCACACTCCTGCAACCGGTTTCCGCATCAAAAGATATGATCGAAATGAATGATTTATTCTTGGTTATGCATGTTTTGAGGTTACTTGTTCCACACAGGGACAAGTTTACTACAAAATAAATTTGGACAGGAATTTTACAAAAGTGAAATATTTTTTTGTCCATCACATGCCAAGTAACAAAAACCTACTTCATTTTATGCACATGTGCTACTATGTGGGAGATATGCAATGATATTTGGAGCCTACATTAAAACAAAACAAATTTTTCATTTATTTTACAGTTTTAGTCATTTTAGTGCGACGCCATTTTAAAACATATGGAAAGTAATTTTGAGGAACCCAAGGAGATTGTTGTTAACCACGAGCCATATAACAAAAACCTCTTTCATTTTATTCACAGGTGTCATGAAATGGAATATTTGACGAGATCTTTACAGCTTATTTTTACATATTTAAATTTTTAATGATTTTATGTTTTAGAGATGATTTTCTCACATAGATTCCAAGCAAATGGAAATGAATTTCCAAGTTTTGAGAGAGGAGTTTCTCAAAAATGACCTTATCTACAAAAGATCTTCCATTTTTGTAACTACTATGGTTTAGGAGATACGAGTTCATCTTTAACAGCTTATTTTAGAAATTCTGTCCAAGTTTAATGTAACTGATTCTATTTTGAAGAAGATGATTGAGCTCAATTCCCTTGGTACAAGGATGAGCTAAGTGTATATATTTTATGAACTTCATAGTGTATAGGTTCAATTTTTGTAGCAGAGAGAGGCTTCTTGGCACTATATAAAGTTTTCCTGAATATTATTTTAATAAAGCAGTTTTTGCCCTTTGGACTTGGGATCCATCACAGTGTTTACTGTTCGGTATGTTTTTCTTGTAATTCACTTACATATTTTGTTTCCTCTATCTTGTTACAAAATCATCTAAGAGATATGTTAGGAATCCATCCCCTATGATGATCCTTTCATGATGATTTTGTTGTTAGATGTAGTGGTTGTCTTTGCAGAATTCATCCTTTGCTAGATGCTCTATTGAGCAAACTTGTGATTCTCTTTCGTCTAAAGTTTTTGTTGTAGATCCATCCCTTGTTTGATGCCTATAGGGCAACAGTATTTCTCCCCTATTCTTCTCACATTTTCAATCTTCTATTTGGCTGGACATGACACTTACTTTGCCCCAAGTTTTCCGGCAGAAACTGGCATTGACTCCATAGCCCAATCATCATTTCTCTTGTTGTTTTGATCCAAAAACTTTCAAACAAAATCCCCGCACTCCATAGCTAGCCTAATATTTAGTTATTGTAGCCACGTTGTGTTGGCAAGAGAGAGCCCTCTCTGGTCTGGCAGGGCTAGATGCCAGACCTAAAGCTTGGTCTGTGTTTACCTCAAAGTTTCCTTTTCTCAGCATTGAGGTTGATTTTGAGTGATAAAACTATGTACTTGGTTTATCTCAAGATGCTTGGTGATATTTCAATTGTCAATGCAATTTGCCTAAGCCATAAAATATATCAATACATTTGTTTCATTTGTTTCTATAAGTCACGGGGGCTTCACTTAATGAATCTCTCACATATCACTTGTGTTCATGAAATACTAAAAAATACCACTAATTTGATTACATATTGGAAAATACCTCTAAAAATCACATTATATAAACCCCTACCATATGAAACCAATACACCTTCCCAAATTACAAAACCCTTAATTTCACTAGATATTGTAGGTACCCATTTTCTAATTGACATTTTTTATACATTAACTTTGAGCTCCATTTTTTTATAGCTAACAATATAAAAAACCTTTACCCCCTATTATGTCATATTTACCTCAATATGAACCCACGTGGTATGGTATTGCTCCACCAACGAAGCCCCTAAGCTCTAAGTAGACTCCACTCGGTTTGAGGCTTATTGTAGTTGATGTATTTCGCCTTCCATTTATATAGGTGTACTGAACCATATAGGGTTGAAATTTTAATATGTTTAACTAAGTATACATTTTATACATTTAATTATGATATTTTCCCTCGATGGGAGTTTCTTGAGATGGTGTTTTGGTATATGTTTTGATATGATGTCTTCGTATATGTTTTGGTATATGTCTTGGTATATGTACATATGTATATGTATGTAAATTCCGCCATGATCTATGTTATAAAGCTCCACTAAGTGGTATGGGTGTCATGTCATTATGCTTATGTTTTCATTTTACTATGCTATCATGTGGTTATGTTATCAAGTTCCTATAATGTCATGTGGGTTGGTACTCAGTAGGGTGATCATTGTAAATACTGCATCGAGCTATGTTATAAAGCTCCATGAGCAGTATGTCTTCTTTCCAGTAGTTTCCTAAGGTATGTGGGTGATTGATCACCAAGGATGGTGTCCCCCAAGGGGGATGGTTCTATAACAACATTGGTGAAAATTCCATGTAATAAAAGTTAAAGATAATAACCACGGTTGATGGGACACTTATTCTAAGCTGAATGTTGGGAAAGACATCCTAGGGGGTGTTATTTTGGTTGTTTATGGCTAGGAAATTATCAAAGGAAATGGCTAAGGATTTGGTAAGGAAAAATGGCATTTTTGGCACATTTATTTATGAAAATAATGGGAATTAGGAGAAATGTGACATGAAAGGTCATAGATTGCATGTGAGGGGGAAAATGAAGGAAAATAATGGAAAATGGAGAAAATGAAAGCCTCATTCATAAAAAGGCTTCTAAGGATCAGTTTGTAACCTTTTTAAGTTGAGTTTTGGAGCTATCTCATCTCTCTCTCTCTCTCTCTCTCTCTCTCTCTCTCTCTCTCTCTCTCTCTCTCTCTCTCTTTGAATCTTGGAAACTTAGAGTTTTTTGGAGCACTTTGGCATTGGAGGAAGAAGGGAAGAGAAGGCAAGTGGAAGCGAAGATGAAGCAGGGAAAGGCAAGATCAAGTAGTTGCAACGACCTTCATTGTAGGTATCGACTTGCATGTGTATTTTCCTTACTAAATTTGGTATGCATGGTATTGAATGAGGTTCTTTTCTATCATGGAATGGGTTTTTCCAAGTGTGAAAATTTTATTTAGCCTAACCTTTCCATTTCCTAATAACTTTGATAAGATGGGTTACCATATTCGGTTGAGATGTGATGGTTGGATGGATTCAAAGCTAAGTGGGGTAGATCTCTGAAATGAAAAATACATGACCTAGTGGTCCCTGAACCGGACTGTGGACCACAGCAAAGCCACCGACCTAGTAACCCTTGATCTAGAATATGGGTTGCATAAGCTAGGATTGTGTGCCCCAATGGGCCTAGGAATCCTTGCCATTTAATGGAAGGAATAAAATAAAACCAAGAGCTATATTTATCTCCATTGGGCCTAGTAGTCCTAGCATGGGATGTATGGTAAATCCTAGAGACTGTGTCTTGGTGTAGGGGTAATTGATCCCTGGTTTAGACTGTGGATTATGGTAAAGCCAAAGAGACTAGGAGGAACTCAAACACCTCATAGTGTAGGTGGAGAACTTTGGTGGAATTTGTGCATGTTTATTGTTTTTTTGGTGTGTTCTATGAGTCACATTCATGTTTGGAATATGGCATATGATTATTGACTGAAGAGAGACTTGGCTCGGTTGGTCTATTTCTTTAATTAATGAAGAATCCATGCCCTTGGTTTTCATGTGTAAATGTACTGATGTATATGTGGGTTTTATGGCTGATATATTCATGGTATTTCTGTTGTTATAATGATGGTTATATGTATGTTTTATGATAGCAACTATGTATGGCTCCCAGCCTGTTTTTACTCGTCAATGAATGGATAATGTATCACTGACCTAATATATGATAATGCAACACATGACATGAGGTAACAATGGTTCTTATAGATTCTCATATAAGTATGAGATCCCTATGTTTAATTTTGTTGGTTATGCCTATAGATTACATGTTTGCGATATGTTTGACGAAATACCTGCCATGGCTAGTAGGGGCTTGATTAAGGTATTATTTAACTTATTGATTCTGCCTCATTATTTCTATGTTTTTTTACTGCTCATAAGTTATTATTACATTCTAGGAAATGACCTAGACTCTGAGCCTGAAAATGTAGCTCAAATCCCAGGGATGATGGCACATAATTGGAAAAATGAGTCTCTAGATGCTGGCAGACAAGCCTGTGAGAGCGACTGTTGGTTTGTTAACATTTTCATACCTATAACATGAGAGCGACTGAGGCTTAAGATGGTCAAAACTTTAGTAGGACCCAAAGGCAAGCTTCCTAAAGTGTTGGATTGGTTCCTGAGGGTCTTACACTGATGTTGAATGTATGTATATTATGTTTCTATCGATTTCACTTCCTTAAGGTCACATAGGAGGTTGAATAAAATCATAGTAGCCTCTCGTCACATGTTTACCCTGGTTGGCTAGCTACTTGGGTATATGTGGGATTAGAGTGTTACAATGTTTTTGAAATCTTATGGACTGAGATAGGTAGGTAGGAGTTTCAAATAAATGATAAGGCCGCATCATTTTCCTCAGGAAACCCAAAGTGGCCTTAGTAGAAATATTGGTATCATCACCCCCCAGAAGATGAGAAATTAGGGATAAAATAGGTAGAATGGGAGTTGCAAAGATGGTTATGGGGAAAATTTCAACAATTGGCAAAGACTACAAGTCAAGGGCCAAGACCATTTGCAGGGATAATTGTTGTTCATCAGCTTCAAGGGTGGAGTAATGATAAACTAGTGTGGTTTTTGTGAAATGTTGGGGTTTAGGAGAGCTAGGGTAAAGCAGGGATTTTTCAATCTTCTTTGGGGTTATTTCAAGGATTTTAGCCCCAATAGAATAGACAAAGTAGTTTTTCTCCTCTATGTAGGTTGTAGTCAACGAGGAAAAGAACCCATGCAAATGGTGCACAGAGGGAATGATTTGGTAATATAAACCTGAGTCAACTGCCCAAAATGGGTCTTCTCCCTTGATGTGGCTACCATACAGGTTGAAATGGAGGTCAGTGAGATGGTAAGAATAGGTTGGGTTGGTAATTTTTGCCTCCATGTCCATGAGAGGGTTGACACTAGAGGAGGGTTTGGTGTCATGACCATTGAGGTTCTCGGGAGCTACCCTCTTCATGTTCTACAAATATTAGAATGACTTATAGGTGAAGGGGACAGACTGGTTACTTGGTTTTCATGGAGTGGGTTGAAAATGATATCACGAGGAGATTCCTGCCACCTGAGAGCTTGAACAATGTTCTGTACATGTGAATAGTTGGAGATCTTACACGGGAACTAATAGAAATGTTTGAAAATGCGAGGCAGGGTGTTTTTTTATAAGTGGAGTGGGATAAATAGTCGATTGGCATGGGATAATTTCATAGGAGGGACATGTGGCTCGGTGAGATTAGGTCATGACAAGGGACAGGTGGACAGGAGCAGGGGAAGTCACATTGTCATTTTCCATTTAAAACTTCATGGTCGCTTGAATTGGCGCTGATGGGTTGGCCCACATGGCACATGGTCCCCACCACCCTCCAGTGGGTAGGATAGTGAGAGGTTGAATCCATTAGTTACACCTTGAAACATATATTGGGGAAGATCACTTATTTTCCATGCAAGCTAACCCCAAAATGCTTCCAGGGGGTGGTCGAGCAAGGATGAATGATGATCTGCCCCAAATCACTCTACTTTTAACTGATAATGTATGGTAGTGTAAAAAATCCTTTTTGCCTAAATGCACTTCCCTGATGGGGGTCCTATGAGCAATGCTTTTAAGCTTATACCTTCTGCTATGACTCTAGGGTCTAAAAATTTCTTTCCCTAGCTTATTTAAAGGGAATTTGCAGTTAGTAGCCCTGGCTCTGATCTCTTAGCTTCTTGAAAGCGTTTAGGAAGGGAAACAACATTGGCTTCAACTGGGGAATGTATTTGATGTAATGCACTGAAAACCTGTAGATTAGTGCCTTATTCCTTTGGCATGGAGTCATTTCATTTAAACTTTCATAAAGAAAAAATAGTATTAGAAACTCAAAACAATGATGGTTATTTACAAATGGCTCACAGGTATTTAGAGTGAACTCTTTCACTATTGGAAGTAAAGCTTGAGAAACTACCTGTTCAAAGGCAGCCCAAGCACTTCGCCTTCTATATTTTCTAGTAGGAAGGTATTGTTCCACTTCGCCTCATCAATCCTAAAAGGTTAGAACCATAGGGGATCAAATTCTCCATGCTTTTCTTTATCTTCCCTCCTGACATCCTATCTCAATACTAAATCTCTTGGCTGCAAATACCTATTTTTCCTTTCTGTCAAACAGAGACTTCATTTTTTCTTGATAAGTGATCAAATTTTGTTTCACATGTTCTCTACTCTCTTGAAGTTCCACCAACTGATTTATCCTTCTAGTTAAAGAATTTGACTCTTCCTTAATATCTTGCAAGATTCAAGCTACTAACATAGATAGTTGTATGTGGAATATTTCAACCTTCCCATAAACTAACTCAAAGGGGGATTTCCCAGTGGCTCTCTTGGTCATAAATCTATTGGCCCATAAGGAATTTTTTAGTTGTGAGTACCAGTTCCTCTAGAGTCATTTCCTATGTGTAATTACATTTTTACACCGAGAGGTCCTCTAGAGTCATTTCCTATGTGTAATTACATTTTTACACCGAGAGGTCCTCCACAGCCCAGTGTGGGGGTAAATGTAAACACATAAACATGTAAACCTAAATGTAATGTTTAACATTTAACATTTCAATTTAGTGTCAGCCCTATTAAAAAATCAATCTAATTATTATTATGTATAAACACAATACAAATTTAAAATATAAAGTGGTTTGCAAACACTTGGAAAAGAGGTATGGTAAATAAATAAATCCTTTTTTATATTTACTCCAAAGGTATCGTACATAAATAAAAATATAAATAAACTAGAGGTACGGTAAATAAATAAAACTTCTTTTTATATTGACTCCATAAACCTATTTATATTTAGGAAAAGTCAAAAAAGAGGTTTTATTTAGGTGAAGTCTATGGACATATAATTATTAATACCATGGGCCAAATACCATATTTATGAAAGAGGTATGGTAAATAAATAAATATAAAAGAGGTATAAAGAGGTATGGTAAATAAATAAATATAAAAGAGGTATAAAGAGGTATGGTAAATGAATATAAATACATCAAATAGGATTAGAAATTAACATCTAATTATATACCAAGACTATGGGCCAAAACCATGGTAAATAAAAGAAATATGATAATATATAAAATATTAATAACTACCTATGGTAAATAAATAAAACTTCTTTATATATTTACTCCATAAAACCTCTTTATACTTACTAACACTCAAAAAAAGAGGTTTTATTTAGGTGAATCCTATGAGCCAAATAACATGGGACAAATTATTATTAATACCATGCAAAAAAAACATTATTACCCCTCTTATTACTATTATTAAATCAAATATTGATATTATTAATACAATAATAATTTTTTATATTCTAATATATATTAATATATCATGATATATATTAACTCTAGATATATATGGGAGGGAAAAACAAAGACGTACAGTGATAGGGGGAGTGACAAGGGAGAGATGGAGACAAACCAAAGGAGAGGGGAGAGGACGAATGAAGAGAAAGAGAGAGGGAGAGGAGTTGGAGGAGTGAGAGAGGTAGATAAGGGTAAGATGAGAGGGAGACACAAAGATGGATGGGGAGAGAGAGAAGGATAGAAGGATGGAGATAGTGAGAGGATTGGAGGGTAGAGAGAGAGAGAGAGACGAGAGATGAGAGACGAGAGAGAGAGAGACAGGGGAAGAGAGAGGAAGGTAGGAGAGAAAGGGAGACAGAGGAAGGATGGGAGAGAAGAAATTCGAGAGGGGAGGAGAGAGGGAGGGATATATAGATGGAGTGGGATGGGGAGAGAGTGAGGGAAGAAGAAAGATGTTACACAGTAAAATGTCACTGTCACCTTGTCAGTCTCCCTACTGTGTCATAAAATCACATTCACCATACTTATGCTCTCTGAAATGGCTAAAAACCCTCTTTGCCTAAGTTAATTGGATCATCGCGATTGTTCCTAAAATAAACGCGCTGACTGGCAGGTGATAGTTTAGCTGGTGCGCTGCTAGCGCGGAAGCACACGTGTTTTCCGCGTTGGTCGAATTTCACAAACAACGCGCCCTCCGCTTGTATCACTACGCGCTGACCGGGCCTCTCTTGTAGTTGAGTTGCGATATCAGCGCGCCATCCCAGTTTTGTACCCGCGCTGATCCTGTTCAGGCGAGTTTGTTCTAACAGCCAGCCTTCCAGATGACTCCAGACTTGGCTGTTAGCATTGTAAAGGTCGCCATCCTTTCTTTGGCATGTCTGTTCGCCTGGTCACCCACTTTTCTTAGGGGAAAGCTCATCCTTTACCTATTCATGGAGACTCCTTCTCCTTTATAAGCCTCCACCATTGCCATGAGCAGCTAGTTTGGAACATATAGACTTTGATAGAGGAATTCTTAGTGCATTAGTGCTGCTCTTTGTAGGCATTTGGTGTGTTGTGTGAGGATTTCTATAGAGCTTGAGGAAGGTTATGAGTTTGTTGCCTTGTATGTGAGGGAGAGACCTCTTTGACTTGGGAGATCTACAAAGGTGAATGCTTGGAAGACATGCTGGCTGGACCCTCTAGAGAAGGACTCAGCGTCAGGACTTCGGTTGTACCTCACTCTATTTTCTGATTAATAAAGATAGATGACTACTGTTATGGTTCCATTCCCATTTGTCTTATGAATGATCAATTTGAATTATATCTTTCCTGACTGATATATAGTTGTTGTTAGTAGATTTTACGCTTGTGTTTGTTCTCTCTTTGCTTGTGCAGGTGTCCGCCTGCAAAGATAGTGGAAGACTGTGATCGGCTGGAGCAAAAGAACGAGAGGATCATCTCTTCATCAAACATAGTGTTGGAATCCAAGTAGGTGTTCTTTACCCACTTGTTAATTACAACTAGGAACCTGCAGAGTAGCATTGTTTGATTGTTGCTAGACCCCTTTTGGGCTAGTATGGATCGCCTCTATCCGTAGAGGGGATTTACCTCTCCAACAATTTGGCGACTCTGCTGGGGAGCTTGCTTGTCTCTTTGTAGTTCATCCTTGTCTTTGATTTGATTATTGCTTTCTTGTCAAAGTTTGGGGATTGATTTGCTGTTGATTGGTTTCCTGGTTCATCCTGGGAACTGCTTTAATTGTCTTGAAAGCCTGTTGCCTTGATTTGGGGATTTTTGGTTCGATTTTGATTGTTTTTTAGCCTCAGCACGTTTTATTTCAGAACAGCTGCGCTGACATCGCACAGTTACTTCTTTGTTCTCACTGTCATCGGGTTTATAAATTTAATAGTCACGCTAACCCTGTTTTCGGGCCAGCGCCCTTTATCCGTGTCCTTCCGCGCTGACAGCGCAAAGTTGCTACAGGCGCTTCTTTGTCATCGCTTTGTTGCTGAGGGGTCACCCACACTGATCCTGTAAAATTATTTTTTGTCCAAATTGGCTTCCTAAACCTCTTGGTTTGGCTGTCCCCTGGTTTTTCCACTTGGCTTTTGACTTGATTATTTTGTCTGAGCTGTGACACGCTTGCTTGCAAATCCTTGTTCCGCGAGGGTTCGTTTGTTGCTTGTTTTCAAGTTTTTTGCAAAGCCTTCCTTTTCGCTTTCATTGCTTGGTTTGCATTTTGTCTTGACTTTTGCGATTACTGAAGTGTGTCGAATCGTCGTTTGCCTGGTTTTGAACTCTAATCCTTCGGGTGTTCGCTTTTCTACATTGATTTCACACTCAAACCCTAGGGCATCTAGTGGCTGTGTGTGTCAAGCCTCCCATTTGGGATCTTGTGTTCTTGGTTGACCAGCCAACTTCGTTTTTGTTCTCACATTCGTTTGGTGATTGTTGAAAGTGTTTGATTGTGTTCCAAGTGATTTGCTTTCCTCCTTTGAATTCCTCGGTGTCTTGTTGAGCTTAGATCACGTAGCTCATAAGCCCTTGTTTTCCTTTGATTTGGGAAACTGGTTTTTAGTGCCTTGGGAATTGTCTTGTGTTTACATTGGGTGATTTTACTTTTTCACTTAGTTTTGCTATCTCTCTAATTCATTTTTAAAAGCACTTTTGTGTCATCGAAAAGAAAAGTGAACTAGTGTCTTTTGCATTTAATAGTTGAAAGGAAAAGAAAATTTCGTTGTTTTGTGTTTTCAAAAGAAAAGTTTCATTTCCTTGCTGTTAGTTGCATTAGGTTGTGTGATTGCTTGAATTCGTTTTGTTTGATTGAAAGATTCCTAACCCTCTTATAGTTAGAATTCATCAAACAAAATGATGATCTTTGGCATATATTTGCATTTAGGTGTTCTTGAGAGATCATACGATAGGACCTGAAACTAAAACTTAATTCAAGATCAACCGTAAAATAAACCAAATTTATCTAAAAACGCATTGGAACTTAACGTGAATATCTAGAGGTCTAGGCTAGAGATGTGTTCCGGCATCTTTAAACCTAGTAGCTTACCGTTGAGTGGTTGGGTGATTCCTCCACGGTGATGAACGATAAGTGCTAGTACGGATTGGGCTCCCACGTACCGCCGCGTATATATGGGGAGACTCCATTAGGCTTGCATCCTTTATCCATAGGAAGCCGAGTCTGCTGCCTTGTGAACCGTAATGCACTGCACACAACATTCGGGAAGATTGACTACAGTACGTAAAGTCCTTGGTTCTCATATGATTGCCAAGGTGTATATAGCAGTTTTACGGGTTGCTTGGTAAACCTTTTTGCTTAGAATCTCCAGAGCAGTTCACTTTTGATCCTTTTCAGACTCTCTAAAAGAAAAGGTGTAAGTGAGCGTCTTGTCACTTCGTGCTCATTAAACATTCGAAGTAGATAGAGTCATCATTTCGGCCTTTTCTCGACTCTCGAAACATGAAAAGGTCAAGTTCAGTTCCTGTGTCTTAAAATTCATTTGGCCATGATAACATTACCTGGTTAGATCTTGTGTGCGTTTAGTTTTGAGTAGATTTTATCGTTAGCTTATTTAGGGTCTTTGTTTGGTCATCCTGGCGAATCCATCAACTCCGTCCTCGATCCCAAGTGAAGAAGATTTTCCATCTTCTGTTGCCCCTGAAACTCGGGTCTGTGACACTCTTTCCATTGTTCTGAGCATCCAGCCGTTGAATTCTTGAGCTTCGGAAGAAGATTTTTACGAGTTCTTATACAACCCTATTTGGGAGCCCTCTGACGAGGATTACCCTACCACTCCTGTCGGTGCTCCATATCCGATGGCTTCATCCGATATGGGCGACGCTTCTCCAGTGTCTAGTGGCCCGTCTGTTACGTCGAGTATAGATTCTCCCATTCCGGCAACATCCCCCATTATCTCTACACCCTACACCGTTACGTCTTTGGGTGTCACGGTGCCGGGGCGTTACAGGTCATTGCGGGATGCTATGAACTCGGCAGTCTCCTTTTCCGTTTGGGGTCAAAAAATCGTCCCTACCACAGGACCGTTTGTTTCCCAAGCCCCTCATTCTACTGTTACAGCAGTCCCCACCAACCCGACCGTTTGTGTCGCGGCGTCAACTCTAGTTGTTAGTACGGTCACAACTTCATCTGCTGTCACTTCTACCGCAGGCCCGTCTCGAGGTCCAACGCAGAGTGGTGAACCGTCTCCTTCTTCTAGAGTTGTGCACCCCGCAAGTGGTGCTCCTCCTACTTCCGAGTATATGACGGAAGAGGAGGCATATTTTGAATACTTGCGTAATGTCCAAAACCTGGATGGTCAAGGCCCGTACTATGATGCCGAGAATCATTATTTGTACACCTCCTTGCCCCAAATTCCTTATGATGAGATTTCTGTTCCATTGAACGTGGATTGGGGCACCACCGGGTATGGTGGCAACCAGTACTATCCAGGACAAGGACAGCAAGGACCACCTTACCAGGGTCAACAGCCTTATGTGCAGCCTAATTATGGGCAGCAGTATACAGGTCAAAATTACCCAGGTCAGCAGGGAGGCCCACAAGGACAACCTCATCAAGGACAACCTTTGGTCTCTAGTGGTCCGGCGTTTACATATCTTGGGCAACCTTCAGGAAACCTGGGACAACCCAACGCCCAACAAGGTCAACCAGGTACCCAACAAGGCTACCCTTCGGGGCAACCTTACGGGAACCAGGGACAACCCCATGGGCAACAAGGTCGACCCGTAAACCAGCAAGGTAACCCTTCTGGGCAAGGGGGCCAGCCTTACGTGCAGCAAGGTCGGCCTACCACTCAGCAACCCTCTGGTCACCAAGGACAAACCTCGGCTGCACAAGGGCGGCCCCTCACCCAGCAAGCTCGACCTGCTGGGCGAGCGGTGCCACCCCCAATCCGACCAGGACAACCCTCTGGCCAGACGGCTCAGCATGCAGGCGGGTACCAATCCCGACCTCCTCTTTCAGGTGGGATTCAATCCTAGCATCCATATCAAGGCGAGTATCAATCCCAGCCTCCGTATTCAGGTGGGTGCAAATCCCAACCTCCTTACTCAGGCGGGTATCAATCCCAGCCTCCGTACTCTGGCGGGTATCAGGCCCAGCCTCCCTATGCGGGTGGGTACCAATCCCAACCCCAGCATTCAAGTGGGTATCAATCCCATCAGATGCCACCTGGTTCACAGGCTCAGTACGGATACCAGCAACCCCAGGGACAAAATCCTTATATCCCTTATCAGAATTACCAACAGCCGCAGGGTAATCCTCAACCGAATTATCAACAACCTGCTGGCCAATATGGTAACCAATGGGGTGCTGGGGGGCAGAATCAGCAACCTGGTTCCGGGAACAACCCTTATGGATAGAATCCTTCTGGACAGGACCCTTACGGACCCGGTCCATCGGGACAAGGACAATGGGGGCAACCTGGAGCCGGGTGGAATTATGGTTCCACCTCGTATCTGCCACAAATGTCGTTTAATCCATAATTACCATTTTTAGCCACGTTGGAACTACCCAATGTATCGAAGTTGACGAATGATCCCATTCTACACGACCCACAGTGGCCACTAGTTCCAACTAAAATTCCAAGTGACTGTCCCAAATTTGATGGGAAGGCCGGAGAGGACCCTCAGGCTCATGTTATGACGTATCACTTATCGTGTTCGTCGAATTCATGGCTCGATGATTCAATCTGACTTCGCCTCTTTCAGAGGACCCTCATTGGATCGGAAGCAAAATGGTACATTGAATTGTCTCGTGCATCTTTTCATGATTTCAATTCACTGGCTATGGCATTTTTAAATCACTTTCAGTTACCCATTCGGTATGAGACGGGGACGCATCTCCTTACGTCTCTTAAGCAGGACACTGCTACACATATCTCCGATCATATTCATGAATGGAGAATGCGTCGCAGGCTAATCAAGTTCTGGATACCTGATTTCCTCCTCACCGACTGGTTTACTACCTCCTTTGTCCCCAAGATTTCACGGGACATTGCTATGAGGGCATGCGTAACTGAAGAGCAAGCGATCACGCGCGCTCAGTACCTAGACTTAGTCTATTCTCAGTCTGGTACTTTGTATGATTATTTTCCAGACGCCCCTAGGCCCGGCACATCCAAGGCCCCGCCCAAACCATCTGTTGATGGAGTCATTGGCTCTATAGGCCAGGCCTCTAAAAAGTCATCCAATCCTGGGAAGCAGAAGTCAAGTTCACCTAACGAAAACTCTTCCCAGGGCATTGTTATTTCCGGTAACACTTCCGAGGTGAATGCCGTTCAGTCTTCTACGACAGGCAAAGCCTCGAAAGGCAAGAGAAAGGAAAAGGGGAAAGGGAAGAATAAGCCCAATCAACCCAAGCAGGAATCATCTAAACCTCCTGGTGAGGAAGGAGCTAAGCACAAGCCTAAGTATCCTTGGCTCATTTGTGAGGAAGACCACTATACTAAGGACTGCCCCAGGCGGGCCGAAGTTAGTCGGTTGTTGAAAGGTGCTCAAGGGATCCCTGCTATTTTGAAAGAACCCTTTCCCTCTCAGCAAACCCAAATGGTAGCTGATCCTTCTTCATCCTCTCCCTTCGGTTCCCAGGTCTTCATGGTTGGAACTATTCCTATTCATGTATCAACTCAAGCTAAGGATTATCCATCGTCCGCCGGGAAGGAGCCAGAGGTTCCCTCAAGTGCTCCTTCGTCCAACTCTGGTCCTCTCCATATTGAGAGACTGAGTGCCGAGACGACAATCCGACCCCCTCCCAAAGGGGTACTCAAGAGGTCTTCCTATAACCCGAATGCTCGTGCTGCCCAGCACTATAGCTTCGTGGAGGACTTGGCGCAGGCTCCATCTGCCATGTCCGCATTAGAAGTCCTTCAGAGATGCCCCCCCAGAGGAAGTCCCTGCTATCGGCCATCGGTGGCATAGACCCAGCGGACTCGAATTTAATCACTTTCGATCTCGAGAGTCATGTGCCGCGACTCCCTCATCAGATAGCTTTCCTCATACAAGTCGTCATCAATTCTAAGATGATTCATCGCACAGTCATTGATGAGGGCACCTCAACCTGCATCATGTCCGTTGTATGTTGGAAAGCCATCGAGTCTCCGACCTTGAGTCAGTCCCCGATGACCTTGGAAGCATTCGACGGGAGAGAGTCTCAACCGTATGGTATCCTTCAACGGCTACCGATTACCTTAGAAGGGAAGACCGTAGAAGTTGAAGTTGAAGTTGTAGACGCAAGTCTTACCTATAACCTTCTTCTGGGACGGAGCTGGACGTACGCTATGCGTGCTGTGGCTTCGTCTCTCTTCCGTGTCATTCATTTTCCCCACCAAGGGAAAATTGTCACGGTTGATCAACTCTCGTTTTTCGCTTCCTCTTATGAGGGAAACGTACCCTTCATTGAGCATACCTCGGTTCCATATGAAAATGTGGGAGCCGGGCTCTTTAAAGAACCCGCCCTTATGGGTGTTTTTTCCCTCCCACCTCCCAACTTCGCCTCGATCTCTATGATCTCGATTGGTTCTGATCCTTGGATTCTTCCTTCCATCGACCAAATAGAACCTTGGGGCGAAGAGATGTCGTTGAGCCCAGCCGAGCTCAACTACATTGAAATTGTCGCTGCATCGGCTTCTCATGATGAACCCACCGTCTCGAGTGGGGCGCTTGACTCAGATGATTTTCCCCCTTGGTTAGGAGAATACACCTCCTCAGATCCATTGAAGGAAACATTTCCTTCCGATGAGGCTATTATAGAGACCATGTCTCTGGATGAACGACCGTGGTTCCCTCTTCACCACCGTTCTTCCTTTCTCCCTACTTCCCAGGAAACTTTAATGTGTCTTGCACGGTTTGCTTCATGTCTCCTTTCTCAACCCCTTCAGACGCCCATTCAGATTTATCACACAACGTTGGAAGGAAATTTAGGGAACATCACGCAGACTCAACCGATCGACATCTCTGTCAAGGCAGAGATCGTCGAGAATATTTACATAGGAGTGACCTGCACTCCTGAGGAGATTCAGGTTTATATCGCTCTTTTTCGCGAATTTCGCGATGTCTTTGCATGGTCATATGAAGAAATGCTCGGTATTGATCCATCTATAGTCGTGCACGAGATACCAACGTATCCCAGGGCCAAACCTGTTCGCTAGCGTTTGCGACCCGTGCACCCCCGCAAGGCAGCAGCCATCAAAGCAGAAGTTGAAAAGCTTCTTAAGGCGGGATTTATTTATCCCATCCCACTTACAGAATGGGTCTCAAATATCGTCCCTGTCGACAAAAAACAGGGTACCATTCACGTCTGCGTTGACTACCGTGACATCAACAGAGCTCGCCCAAAGGACAACTACCCCACTCCATTTATTGATCAATTCATTGACAAGTGTGCAGGTAGCGTGATATATTCGTTGATGGACGGCTTTTCTGGTTACAACCAGATCAACATTGCTCTGGCAGATCAACATAAGATGGCCTTCATCTGTCCCTGGGGCACCTTTGCTTATAAAAAGCTCCCCTTCGGCCTTAAAAATGTCGGTTCTACTTTTTAGCGTGCGATGTCGTATGCTTTCCATGATATCAAACACATCGCACAGCCTTACCTGGATGATCTTCCCGCTCATTCAGCTAAGCGCGCAGACCATCCATCGCACCTTCGTGAAATCTTTCTTCCTTGCAGACACTACAATATTCGCTTAAATCCGCACAAATGTGTCTTCTGCGTGGAATCAGGTCGACTGCTCGGGTTTATCGTCTCCCGAGAGGGCATCTGACTGGATCCCCTTAAAGTCGAGGCAATTGTGAATCTTCCTCGCCCTACAACTTTGCGGAAATTACAGAGTTTGCAGGGAAAAGCTAATTTTTTGAGACGATTTATACCAAACTATGCCGAAGTGACAAAGGGTTTTACTTGGTTACTGAAGTGTGACACCCCATTCCGATGGGATGCCATAGCCGAGGAGTCGTTTTCTCATCTCAAAACTCTCCTGGTTTCCGCCCCTTTGTTGCAGCCTCCGAATTACCATCGTGATTATACACTCTATTTGGTTGCTGCCGATACCACTATCGGCATGGTTTTGGTTCAGGACGACGATCATGGCATCGAGCATGTCATTTATTATCTTAGTCACAACTTATTAGACACGGAGACTTGATACGCATATGTCGAGAAGTTGGCTCTCGCCGCAGTTTGCGCCGTCCAATGATTCCACCACTATATTCTGTTGCGTACTACTACGGTGATTTCAGATTGTAACCCCATGACCTATATTCTTTCACGACAATTGCTGGGGGGCAAGTACTCAAAATGGATCGTGATCCTCCAAGAGTTCGACTTGGAATTTACTGCATCCAAGTCAAAGAAATCACTTGTTTTTGTTGAATTGCTATGCTCCTTGCCATCTGCCGCTACTTCCTCGCAGATAGAGGAATCGATTCCAGATGAAACTCTTTTCCTGATCAGCACCCTCGATCCATGGTATGGGGACATAATTGTTTATTTGCGGACATCCTCCTTTCGCCCCGAGACTTCGAAAGATGCTCGTCGGCAGATTCGTCACCAAGCTCAGCCATATCGCATAGTTGGGGACACCCTATACCGCCTTGGGGTTGATTCAGTTCTTCGTCGGTGTCTCACCTTCGAAGAAGCTGAAAGAGTTCTAAATGACTGCCACTCTGGTGCTTGTGGCGGTCACATGTCTGGATATGCTACCGCACAAAATATCCTTCGCGCTGGCTACTTCTGGCCTTCCATCTTCAAGGACTGAATTCTTGCCGTCTGTTCATGTCACGAATGTCAGATATACCAGCGGAAGATGCGTGCTCCTGCTGCCTCTCTGCACCCCGTAGTGACTGTTGGCCCCTTTGCTAAGTGGGGCATCGATTATGTGACATGTAACCCTTGCTCGGCCAGGGGGCATGGTTACATCATCGTTGTTGTCAACTACTTTACAAAATGGGCCGAGGCGATGCCCACATTGTCGGAAGATGGTCATACGGCGGCGCAGTTTCTTTTCAACCATGTTATCTCTCGGTTTGGAGTTCCACAAGCCATTGTCACTGATCATGGAAAACATTTCCGTAATCATACGATGGTCGAGTTGACAACCCAACTTGGACTTAGGCATGATAGTTCCTCTCCATACTATCCCCAGGCGAACGGTCAAGTTGAAGCCGTGAACAAAGTCTTGGTCACGATTCTTCAGAGAACTGTTGGCATGCACAAGTCCAATTGGCATTTGATGTTGTTTTCCGCATTGTGGGCCTACCGGACCTCCGTGAAGGATGCCACTGGCTTCACCCCTTTTCAGCTAGTATATGGGCTGGAGGCAACCCTTCCCATTGAGTGTGAGATTCCTTCACTTAAATTAGCCGTCGAGTTATTTCCCGAGACTACTCCTGCAGAAGAGCAGCTTCTTTACCTGGAACGACTAGATGAGATGCGTCATCTAGCCTCCCTTGCTATTGAAGCTCAAAAGAAGCGAGTGAAAACTCACTTCGATAACTCAGTTACTCCTCGCTCTTTCGTTGAAGGTGACTTGTTGCTGCTCTACGATCAGGCTAGTGATAAGCTAGGAGCAGGAAAACTCGAGCCAATGTGGCATGGGCCCTACATTGTAAAAAGAGTTCTACAAAAAGGTGCCTACGAGCTGATCGATTATGAAGGCAATCCCCTGGACCGACCCCGTAATGGGCTATATCTTAAGAAATATTACGCCTGAGTCCAGGCACTCTCTCATTTATTTTTTACATGCATATGCTTTTTTACAGTGTGTTTAGTGTGTGTGCGTGTTTATTTTGATTATTGTCTTAGTGTGCCAGCGTGATTGCTGCTTATTGTGTCTTTTGCTTCTGAACAGATGTCTGGATCACCTTACGTTGGTTTCGTTGATGGTGCTTCCCGCAGCACTCAGAATCTGTCGTCTGCGGCATGGGTGATCTACGATCCTCATGGTGAGTTAGTAGATATTCAAGGTGTGTGTCTAGGTTGCACAACGAACAATGTAGCTGAATATAGTGCTGTAATTGAATTATTAACCGAGGAGATTAACCTCGGAATCCGCTCATTGGTTGTAAAATTGGATTCACAGCTGGTAGTTCACCAACTCAATGGACAATATTCCGTCAGAGACCATCGCATATTAAGGTTGTATTTACGTGTTAAGTTA